>ML663567.1:16319690-16544815 GCA_007570785.1 Antilocapra americana | reverse complement strand
AAAAAAAAAAAAAAAAAGAAAAGGCAGAGGAACCAGAGATCAAATTGCCAAAATCCACTGAGTCATCGAAAAAGCAAGAGAGTTCCAGAAAAACATCTATTTCTGCTTTATTGACTGTGCCAAAACCTTTGACTGTGTGGGTCAAAATAAACTGTGGAAAATTCTGAAAGAGGTGGGCATACCAGACCACCTGACCTGTCTCTTGAGAAACCTGTATGCAGGTCAAGAAGCAACAGTTAGAACTGGACATGGAAAACAACAGACTGGTTCCAAATAGGAAAAGGAGTACGTCAAAGCTGTATATTGTCACTCTGCTTATTTAACTTATATGCAGAGTACATCATGAGAAACACTGGGCTGGAAGAAGAACAAGCTGGAATCAAGATTGCTGGGAGAAATATTAATAACCTCAGATATGCAGATGACACCACCTTTGTGGCAGAAAGTGAAGAGGAACTAAAAAGCCTCTTGATGAAAGTGAAAGAGGAGAGTGAAAAAGTTGGCTTAAAGCTCAACATTCAGAAAACTAAGATCATAGCATCTGGTCCCATCACTTCATGGGCAATAGATGGCAAAATAGTGGAAACAGTGTCAGACTTTATGTTTGGGTTCCAAAATCACTGCAGATGGTGACTGCAACCATGAAATTAAAAGACGCTTACTCCTTGGAAGGAAAGTTATGACCAACCTAGACAGCATATTAAAAAGCAGAGACATTACTTTGCCAACAAAGGTCCGTCTAGTCAAGGCTATGGTTTTTCCAGTAGTCATGTATGGATGTGAGTGTTGGACAGTGAAGAAAGCTGAGCGCCGAAGAATTGATGCTTTTGAACTGTGGTGTTGGAGAAGACTCTTGAGAGTCCCTTGGACTGCAAGGAGAGCCAACCAGTCCATCCTAAAGCAGATCAGTCCTGGGTGTTCACTGGAAGGACTGATGTTGAAGCTGAAGCTCCAATACTTTGGCCACCTGATGTGAAGAATTGACTCATTGGAAAAGACCCTGATGCTGGGAAGGATTGGGGGCAGGAGAAGGGGACAACAGAGCATGAGATGGCTGGATGGCATCACTGACTCAATGGACATGGATTTGGGTAGACTCTGGGCATTGGTGATAGATAGGGTGGCCTGGCATGCTGTGATTCATGGGGTCGCAAAGAGTCGGACACGACTGAGCAACTGAAGGGAACTGAACTGAAGCAACTGAGTATGCACACCACGCCCAGCCATTGTGAGAATTAATATGACTGAAATCAAATGTCTGTCACTGTGAAAAATCACTTTAGTATGCATCTGAATTCTATGGGGTGCTTGTTAGGTGTCAGCTTTCTGGACTCCCTGAGTTTCCAAGCCAGAAAGTCTGGAGGTAGAGCCCAGGAATCTGTAATGTTAATAGGCAGTCAAATGATTCTCATGCAAGAGAACTGGAAGCTCTCAAGAGAGCTTGTTCTCTTGTCTCTCATGTTCAAGAGAACATGAAGCTGTATCATGAGGAATGCAAGCCTAGGTGAGATCTCCATTGCTCCAGCTTAGAAAGGTACGGCACAGGGATTTCCCTGATGGCCCAGTGGCTAAGACTCCAACCTCCCAGTGCACAGGGGCCGAGTTCTATCCCTGATCAGGGAACTAGATCTCTCATGCTGCTACTAAAGATCCTGCGTACTGCAGCTAAGAACCAGTACAGCCAAATGAATTTTAAAAAGTAAAAGATACCATATGGAATCTTAGTAAAAGACTGTGCTTTTAAATTTCGCAGATAATAATATTAAGGAAAAATGACCTTTTAGTCAGAATCGTGTAGGCAGCAATGAATATAGCCCCTTACATGAACAGATCTATCAGCCTAGTCTATAGTAGGTCAATGCATGTTACAGAATGTAAAAATAAACAATGGATGAATCAATCAATCTGTCATTCAGTCCTAACTTTTGAACCTTGAGTTAAGTGATTCTCTGTGTAAGGCGTTATAACTCTAAAGTTTTACATGCCACTAAACGTTTGTTTCATGGTATACTGTATTTCTGTCAGCTTTCAAGGTTAGTGTGATACTGAATTCTGTGGTTAAAGAGTAAAATCTAATGGAAAAATTCAGTTTTTTTTTTTTTGCCATACCGTATGACATGTGGGATCTTAGTTCCCCCACTAGGGAAGGAACCTGTGCCCCCTGCAGTGACAGTGCAGAGTCTTAACCACTGGACCACCAGGGAAGTTCCCCAGGTCAGCTTTTAATGGGTTTGTCTTCACCACAAACTGGGGAGCTGTGAAGTTAACACATATGTAAGACAACCTAAGAATGGAACTTCCTCCCTCACAGTTAATTCTGAGAGGTGTTAGACATTTCACAAGTCTATCATGTTCCTTTGACTTTCACTGGCAATCCCCACTTTAGAACTGAAATGGTTTCAGTTTGATTTTGAGGAGGCTGAGCTATCAAGATAAGTATAATCCCACTCCCTGCTCTCTGAAGGGCTTAGTAAACTGTCAGTCAGACAGCAAACACCTGGAATCTGATGTAAGATTATCAGAGGGGGAAAGTTTGAACCACCTCCTGTTCACTGCGTTGGCCAGGGAGGGATCGTTAGCTCAGGACTTCTGGGCAGGAGAGACTGACAGCAGCTTATGAGTCACAGAGCCTCATGGCCTGGGGGAGGACGATGCTGCACGCCCTGCAGGGTCACCCAGGGGCTGCGCTTGGAAACAGAGTGAACAACCAGGGGCTGCGGGTGACAAGGCTGTCCTATAAACGGGTGTGTGCCCCAGGGCTCCTGGGCAAGGATGTAATTGTCTGAATAATTCAGTGGTCTGGCAGGGAACCGAAACCCTCCTCTCAGGGATAAGCAAGGATTGTGCCTGATCCCCTTGAGAAGGAGAATTGTTTAGCTGGGGTCTTATCCACAGGAGCAGAGCGAGGAGAGGAACTTATAATGGGGCCGCTCAAGGTCCTCCTGGTTTTACCAGATGTAAACAGAACGCAATATTAAGTCTTCATTCTGGGCCTATACTACAGAGCATGTGCTTTCTTCATCAAGCTTAGCATCTTTTTTTCTTTTTTTTAATCCATAGAAGAGGAATGTGATCCAATTACTTTGAACTGCCCAGCAAATTCCGATGTGCAGCACCAGGTAAGAAGAATGTCAGTTATATTTTTACCCCTAGGCACATGCTAATCCAACTAGAATTTATTTAGTAATTATCTTCTAGAGCTTTAAAAATAAAGAACAGGATTTTTGGATAATAAGTTTGGAAATGATCTTTAAGCATCCCAGTAATATGGTGTATCTGTATAGCTTCTGTTACTTTTAGTAACAGGGTAGCTTTAATCTACCCTTTGAAATAAATCCTTATCCATGTGCCAAAAACAGACCATCAGTGTTACTGAGTTAGAAAGGAAAGTTGCTTTCTTTTGCCTGTCGTTGGTATGCAGTGGATAGGAACTTTTTCTTAAAGCCTCAACAAAACTGGGTAGTTTCAAGACATGTTTGTAATGTTTTATAAAACCTTTTCTTCATTCAGATACCAAATTTTAATGTATTACTTTAATTGTCCTTTTACAAAATACAGCTGTTGTTTTCTGCTTTTAAAAGAGTGCTTGTTATTTTAAACTTCAGACAAAAATATACCAAAAGGTTGAGAATCACTTGTCACCTTCCATTATTCATCTTGAGAGGGACAGTAAATCCCTTACATAGGAATGAGCTCTGTGCTGAGAGCAGTTTGTAAGTCTGGTTTGTTCATAAGTCCAGCAAAGTTAGCCTAGGTACCCAAGTAACATAATCGGCTATATAGCACTCTACTGTGATAATTTTATAATACTTTTCACACAAATAATATATAACAAAGCAAACATGAAAAATAAAACATTTTTAACCTTACAGTATAGTACTTTGAAAAGTACTATAGTATATAGTACGATAGCTGGTGCTTCTTAGCATTACCAGCTACATCACCGATGCTTTTACGTTTGCTTCCAGACATCCTGGGCTTGAAATAAAGGTTATGTACTGCTGACTGTATACAGTACTGTACAGTAAAGTACACAAAAGCACAACCACTTGTAGAGGATGCACGCATGTGACAATGTACGTCAAACACGTGAACTGATTTATGTGATTGGACATGTGAACACACATTCCCATCTTTGAAAGTTCTCAACTTAAAAGTTTGTATGTAAGGGACTTACTGTACATCCTTCCAGAAGCTTCTTTGGGTCACTGTGTGCTTCAGTTACTTCTGATACTTTTCCAATCTATCTCTGTTTACTCAAAGCTCATTAGCAAAACTATACAGTTCGTCACATCCACCTAACTATAGTTAGGACATTAAAAGTCTCAAAAAGGATGTCTTGCCTCAAGTCAGACTGGCTGGGTCCTCCTCTCTCTCTAATACCAAGTTAATTTTTAACAAGACTGATTTGAAGCTTGCCTTGCCCAGAGAATCCTATGGACAGAGGAGCCTGGCAGGCTGTGGCCCATGGGGTCGCAAAGAGTGGAAAACGACTGAGTGATTAACGTATTTTTTTTTTAGTGTTGCTGTTAAAGCATCAGTAATAAATCAATAACAGTGATATTCTTAGATAAGCAAGTCACAGTAGTTGATAAGATAAGCAATTTTAACCATAAACACAGTTCTCTTGAAAATTGTTGATGGCACTACTTCTAACTTTGACTTGGCAGTCTTTAGTCACTAACTGGGAATACCGTTTTCTTATTTATTAATCCTGATACTCAGCATTTTACTTGGAATTATAACCTGATGCTAGACTTCGACAGTGACTGAATTTCAATCATTTTAGTGAACTTTAGGTTCACTGAAAACTTAGTATAAGTTTTTCCTTATTTGCAGTCCTTAATTTTTTTTAACAAAGTTTTGCTCCTCACATTTTTTTGCGACAAGATACAAGAATGTTATGGTGTTTGTTTAGTTTTAGGGATTTTCAAAAAATCATATAAGATTAGATACAGAATATGCTTTAGGACCTGTTCAGTATATTTTCTAATTTTAGTATTATAGTTCTGGTTTAATCAAGTATAGACTATCTTCAAAGATGGAAAAAAGATTTTTCAACTAAAAAAAGCGGGGTGGATGCGTGCTCAGTCACTCAGTCGTGTCCGACTCTTTGCGACCCATGGACCATAGCCCACCAGGCTCCTCTCTCCATGGAATTTTCTAGGCAAGAATTCTGGAGTGGGTTACCATGCACTCCTTCAAGGGATCTTCCCGACCTGAGGATCAAACTCTTATCTGCCTGCATCTCCTAGATTGCAGGCAGATTCTTTACCCACTGAACCACCTGGGAAGGTCCCCCACCCCCCTAAAAGGGGGCACTTATTTGAGATTTTTATTTAAGTTCTGTTTTAAAACAGGATGTCATATATTCCTATAAAAAGTAACACTGTGCCTACTACTTCAGTTGGTTATTTCTTTGCATAATCTGTAGGACTTGTTCTAACCACTAGGTATCCAGAAAGAATCTTTGAAACCTACTTGGCAGTTACAACAAAGAAAACTCACTAGCGGAGAAATGTTTAAAAAAAAACACAACAACACTTCATTTTCTGTAGCTCAGACACTAAAAGCAAGTTGAAAATACATTCTTTAGAATATTTATCATTTGCTGTTTCTTTGATTTTCATAACTTATAAACTAAAATTCATTTCTATGTAAGATCGAATTTTAACCAGCTTTTTTGAATGAGGCCAAGGGAAAACACTGTGATGTCCTGTTTGTCAAAAATGGAAAACTGACATCTCATAAAATTTCATAAAGAATCCTTTTAGTGATTTGAAATCAATACCTCCTCCATTAGAGTCATCCTACCTGTACAGTTTGTTATAGCTGGTGCTTAGCGAATCTGTGTTCTGAGCCTGGGTATTCTTAGACATGCAATACTCAGGGTCGGGGCTGAGGCGGTGGGGGGAGTAGGAGGGAGACCAGACCAAGCAGAGCTTCTAGACTTGTTGAACAGCAGTGTACACAGCATTAGATTCTAGACGTGGCTGTAGTTCAGCTGTTTAAAAAAGTTTTCATGGTTCTTTATGTTTATAGAAAGTACTTCCCAGAACCTTTAAATCAAACAATAAAATTTGAACTACATGCACACATGCAAGGCAAATGATAGCAGAGCAAAATTTGTTTCAGTTTTTAGTTAAGAATCCATGCCGAGAGGAGACTGAGATAATAAGAAAAATAGTAACTATGAGGATGCTAAGTTGAAGTTAGAGGTTATGAAAAATGACTTTTTCCTCTGTTTATGCTGGTTATTTGGTTTTACAAGCTATAATTTTTTTAAGTTTTAAAAACCACATTCAATTATTGGTATTGGTATTATTGATTTTATATTGATACCATACCATATTGATTAGTGTGATACTAATATATGATGTTGCTAATAAGGGAAACCACTGTAGGATATATAGACATGCTCTATATTCTCAAATTTTCTGTAAATCTAAAACTATTTTGAAACATACATACACACACATGTATAATTTTTTTTCTTTTTTGGCTGTGCTGCACAGCATGTGGAATCTCATTTCCCTGATGAGGGATGGAACCCTCACCCCTTGCCAGAGAAGCACAGAGTCTTAACCACTGGACCTCCAGGGAAGTCCTGAAACATGCACATATTTTAAAAACCACACTAAATAGGATTTAGAATCTAGAAAAATGAAAAAACTCATCCAAAATCCACCACTCTAATATAATTATTTTTGTCATTTTGATGTGTTTCCCTTATATATTTTATCTGGATAATTATTAAAAAAAACAGTTTGCAGACAATTTTGCACCTTGCTTTTGTTGTATAGTATAATCTCTCAAGTTTTCATCCAGCTTGAAAACTGGATCTCATTTCATCCAGCTTGCTGCACAGCCTTACCATCCATCAATGGTTGCATGATACTGTCACCTCTAATATGTGTGCCTGGGGGCAGGGTGAGAGCAGGCCTAGTAAGAAGGAATGCTCTTGAGGAGAGTCAGTGACAACTAACTTTGCCTGGAGCTGAAGTATTGACATATTGAAGCAGTGAGGCTGGAAGGTCATTTGGATTCAGGACCCTAGAACCTTAAATTCCAGAAGCAGGCAGACGGAAGGTATTGGTGGCTTACAGGGATTATTCTATGACCAAATCTGGGACCCTGGGGAACTGGAGAGAGATGAGACTCGGCCTGTGAGCAGGAGAGGGATGCTACTAACAATATCAGTAGAGGATTAAGGGGGAAAATAAGGTTTGTGTGTTGCTGGGATTGAGAGTGGGTTTCCCTGATGGCTCAGATGGTAAAGAATCTGTCTGCAATGCAGAAGACCTGGGTTTGATCTCAGAATCAGGATCCCTGGAGGAGGGAATGGCTGCCTACTCCAGTATTCTTGCCTGGAGAATCCCATGGACAGAGGAGCCTGGCTGGCTACAGTACATGAGGTCTCAAAGAGTTGGGAATGACTGAGCGACTTTCACTTTTCAGGACTGATAGTTGTCTGTTTATGGACGGCAGAAAAGGGAGACTGAAGTCTGTAGAGTTTGGGGTATGTGAGGTGTGTGGCAGAAAGTGATTGGTTTAAGATGTCTGCTTCAGTAGGTTACGTAGAAGCCCAGGAGGAGGATGGGACCATCAAGGAGAGAGTCCTTGTTGAAAAGCAAAGAGCGGTGTCAAAGATGGGGCCTTGAGGAACACTTCCATCTGGAGCCCAGAGGAAGAAAAGGAGCTGAGAGTCAGAAAGAGCAGTGGCCAGAGAAGAGCGCTCTGTGGTGGAGGCATCTGTACTTTGCAACACTTTCCCAATTTATACTCAAATGTTTGCTGATGGTCTCATTGTCTCTCCCCACAAGCCAGGGACTACTGTGCCTTTTGGCTCATAAGTGTATCCTCAATGCCTAGCACACAGTAAGTCTCAGTAAATGTACGTTGAATAAAGACAGAAAAAGGTCAGGGTTGGGCGTTGCTTCAAGTGCCAAGGAAAGTACTGTCAACATCATCTTGTAGTCAATGGCAGGCCCTTCAAAGACACCTTTGGATTTGTCTTTTCAGATGTTACTTTCAGGAAGGACCTTTTAGGAAGGAACTCAGTTATAGGGACAAAAACATAATTACAAAAGGCTTGAGCAGGGAGTGGGTGATAAAGTTTATATAGTTTTGTCAGATTTACTAAGGTAGCGAGGAAAAGTAGTAAGCTTTTATTTGAACATGTTGGAAAACATGGCAAAAGTTTCTTTTTTTAAGGATGGGAAACAACAGATTTTAAAGGGTATGGTGTCACCAGGAGTGTAGAGATTAAAGATTAAGAGGGAAAAGAGAGAGAAGTGAAATAATTAATGGGATTTGTTTTCCCTGGGAAGGCAAAGAGGATTAGTTTTCTTGGCAACTAATTACCAATAAGTCCTTAGCAATTTCTACTGGAGAAGACACAGCATGTTGATTTCCCTCAAGGAATTTGTAATCTGGCAAATGAGATATATGTACACCTATGTTAGATAAATAAAGATAGCAAAAGCACAGAGACAGGAATTGTATTTTAAAAGTAAGAATTTCAACTCTTTCTCAGAGGCAGGACAAAAAGAAGCATTAGATGGGAGAAAGATAGAAACTTCTTTTTTAGATGTAAAGGCAAGTAGTTGGGTTAGTCAATGTCAAATTTGAGTTATGCCTTGAATGATGACATGTGGATAGAGCAGGAAGAAAGGAACTCCAGCAAAGATATCAGGGGACTAAAGAGTTTGTTCCGTTCATACAGCACTGAGGCCATAGGCCTTCTTAAAGTTGGTAGTGGTGTGACAGTGTTTGATAAATGGGAAGTAGATTGCAAGAGGATAGATGATGGCACTTCCACCCACCCACCCATCCATCCAGTATTTGAGTCCAAGAATGTATTACCATACTGTTAAGTGCTAGGGGTGTACAGTGATGCATACTTAGAGCTTTCAGCGAAATTGAGCACGTTTTAATCTCCCACATGGAAAGCTGAATCAGAATGGTTAAGCTAAGAGCCTCTCCCTTAGATTCTCAGAGTCTCAGCACAGAAATATAGAGAGAAAAGAAAAGAGAGAAGACGCGGATTGAACTCATTCGGCAGGTAAGCAAGCCTCTAACCTGTTGAAGAGAGACAGACTTGTTTCTCCCACTTCAGCATACCTATCTCCACAGTCCCCGTTTTCTCTAACTGCTACCAGAGGAGGTGCTGCTCTAGAGGAAGTCTGGAGAGCCCAGATTGCCCAGGCACTTAGAAGGTCCCGGAAGGATCTTCCTGTGAAATGATGGGATGAAAATAGTCTTAGAAATGTTATTCTCATAACTGGCTTGTCCAAGGGATAGGCAGGGAGAGAGACAGGCCAGGAGACACCGAGCGGCTACTGCGGGCACCCAGAAAGATCGTTTGCCCCAGGGCCTGGGTGTGGTTGTGGAAGGAAGAATGGAGAGCGGGGAGTGTGACCCCAAGACGTGGCCGCTTGCTGGGGCTGCTGTCACGAAGCACCGCAGGGGGGGCGCAGTGACAGCAGCGAGGTTTTGCTTCGCTGTGTGGGACCTGTTAAGTCTGCAATCAAGCTGTGGGCAGGGTAGATTCCTTCTGAGAGTTGTGAGGAAGAGATCCACACCAGGTCTGTTTCCCGGGTGTGCAGCCGGTTGTCTGTTCCCTGTGTCTTCTCACGTCGTCTTCCCTCTGTGTGTGGCTCTCTGTTTTCATGTTTCCCCGTTTGGTAAAGACACAGTCATACTGATTTAGACTCACTTTCATGACCTCATTTGGCTTAATTACCTCTGTAAAGAGCTGTCTCCAAATACAGTCACCCTCTGAGGTGCTGGAGTTTGGACGCCAGGGTACATCTTTTAAGGGACACCATTCAACCTCTAAGAATGCTGGGGGGAAGAAAGAGCAAAATAATACATTTTGGAGATGTCAGGGGTTCAGTGTCTGATAGGACTTGAGATTGCAGAGGAGGAAAGGGTTCTGCTTCAGAGAGTGCCAGCAGGTGAGCAGTGCCTAGTGGGGCCACTGTTGAAAAGTAAGAGAACGGCTTCTCTGGGAACTCAGGAAAAAAGTGAACTCATATTTTTTTTAAGTTCTTAAGATATCCCCAAGGGACTTCCCTGGCAGTCCAGTGGTTAAGACCTCGCCTTCCAATGCATTGGGTGTGGGTTCTATTCTTGGAAGCTCAGATCCCACTTGCCTTGCAGCCAAAAAGCCAAAACAGAAAACAGAAACAATGTTGTAACAAATTCAATAAAGACTTTTTAAAAATCTTTAAAAGATGCCATCATGCACATCATAAATGCTTTATGGGTATGTAACAAATAAATAAGATTTACTGTGAATGAATCTATACAATACAGAACCTTTCTACTGGTAATGGTGTGGCAGAGAAAGATCACACAGGGGAAAAAAAAATCACTGGATCACTGGAAGGGGTGTGTCCAGATTGGGTGGGAGTTGCCATTTTTAACAGGGAATCAGAAACAAGCTATGCTGTGTTCAGGGTGCCAGAGCACATGGTGGATTTTTGAGAAGTGTTAAAGGAAGCAGAATGAAAGGCTGTAGGTGTGAAGTCCCCAGGGATGGAGAGCTTGTGCTAGTCCAGGTTCATGGCCTGCCCTCCTCCACAGCCCCAGAGGCCATGGTGTATCCATGTGATCTACAGAGGATTCTCCAGCAAGGTTCCTCCCTCCAGAAACCACGTAGGGGCTGAGCAGGCTGGACATGTTAATGGGCATCTAGGCTGTTGGGGGTTCCCAGGACTCTTTTCTCTATAAAGTTAGTCCTGTTATTTGGGAGGCATTAGCAAGACCATCCTGCCAGCCATCATGAAATAGAGAGGCAGGTGAGGGAAGGAAGGGAACTGAGCTGTGCTGTAGGAGCTCTGAGCATCCAAAACAGCACAAGAAAGAGCAGAACCTTCCCAAACCCAGAAGTAGTTTCTACAAGCCTCATAGGTGATTCTGATGTGTCAACTGCCTCCCTCCAAACAAAATCACTGAATGGAAGGGAGAAAGTGTCTGGCCATGGGTTAAGCTCACCTACTGCACAGCTATGTTGGTGTCTGAATAATTTTAATTTATGTTAACACAAATCTGTGGTTGAAGTTATCATGAGATTAGTCTCAAATGACCCTCTTTATCCTTTGTTTGGTATATTTTCTCACCACCCTACCCTTCTTGGCCATTTGTGGATAACCCATGAGCATGGCATGGAGCTTCCCTAGTGGCTCAGGTGGTAAAGCATCTGCCTGCAGTGGGGGGACCCAGGTTCAATCCCTGCATCAGGAAGATCCTCTGGAGAAGGAAATGGAAACCCACTCCAGTACTCTTGCCTGGAAAATCCCATGGACAGAGGAACCTGGTGGGCTGCAGTCCATGAGGTTGCAGAGTTGGACACGACTGAGCAACTTCACATGGGTGTGGCACATCACTTTGCACATAGAAAGTACTTGAAACATTGGCTCTGGAAAGGGGCAGAGTCTTGTCCCGTCCATTGGCTGCTATTTGATCCAGCACTATCGGCAGCAGTGAGAATCCTTGAGGACAGATTTTAAAACTTAGAAGAGGGACTTGCCTGGCGGACCAGTGGTTCACACTGAGGGGGTTCCAGTGCAGGGGGCTTGGGTTTGATTCCTTGTTGGGAAACTAAGATCCCACATGTTGCAAGGCCAAAAAATTAAAACAAACAAACAAAAAACTTAGAAGAAAGCTCCCACAAAACACAGATTTAAATTTACTCTTCTCACTAAAAGCTTTCTATAGCATGCATGCTGTCGCTTCAGTCATGTCTGGCACTTTCTGACCCCGTGGACTGTAGCCCACCAGGCTCCTCTGTGCATGGGATTCTCCAGGCAAGAATACTGGAGTGGGTTGCCATGGCCTCCTCCAGGTGACCTTCCTAACCCAGGGATCAAACCTGCATCTCCTGAATCTCCTGCATTGGCAGGTGGGTTCTTGACCACTCACACCAGCTGGGCAGCCCAAAAGTTGTTAGTGCCCGTCTGAGATCTGCATAGACAAATGAATGGTCCTGGACCCTGACTGCACATCAGAATCACTGGGAGAGCTTTTACAGAACATCGATGCCTGGCTCTTATCTCGCAGAATCTTGCTAAAGTAGTCTGGAGTAGGCTCCAACCTCTGATATTTCTCAGTGTTCCAGGACTTTGTGTGACTGGGGTGAGAAGGGCTGGGGTAGACCGTGTGTCCACAGGGTAAAACAACCCAGACATGTCTCCAGCATCTCCTCTTCATTTGGCACAGATGTAGACTGCTCCTCCCTGCCAGCAGGTGTGGCTGGCTAGCTGAGGTAGAGTTGGGGTGGCCCGAGGCGGTGGGGGGTTGGTGCTGATCCTTGGGCTGGTCCCCTCACAGTGGTTGGTCAGAGCAGCTGGAAGCAGACAGCTCAGTGCACGTGGAGAGCGTGAGGAAGAGGGTTCTTTGACTGCTGAGGCCTGTTCTCCAGCTCTTAGGCCCAACGATCCAAGAAACACACAATGGAAATGTGGATGTGCTGTATTTATGAATAAGAGTTTAGGTTATTTTAGATGTATTCTTCACCTAAATATATGTGTTTCTGATGGAGAGATTATGCAGATGTTCCCAAAAGAGATGGAAGAAGCTGTACCTGGGATCCATTTTTCACTTTGCTGATAGGAAAACAGAGGTCCAAAAAGTTGTTTTTTTCAGAAGCAATGAACATATCACATGTGTATTAGTTTCCTAGGGCTGTCGTAACAAAATCCTGCAGACTGAGTGGCTTAAACAGAAATTCGTGGTCTGTCAGCCTGGAGGCAGAAGTCCAAGCTCCACGTGTCATCAGGGTGGGCTCCTTCTAGGCCGAAAGGCAGACTCTGCCCCAGCTCTCTCCCTTGGCTTCTGGTGGGTGACGGCGTCTTCAGGATTCTTTGCCTTGAAGCATCACCATTAACATTTTTAAGGTCCAGTGCTGTTCCAGCCGCTCACCTGCATGAACTCTTTTAATTTTCTTTTTTTATATTAATAATTAAAAAAAAAATTCTAGTAGCTGGAGAGGGGAATATCTCTTTTTTAACTTTTTATCTTGGAGGACAGCCGATTAACAACATTGTAATGGTTTCAGGTGCACAGCAGAGGGACTCAGCCATACATATACGTATATCTATTCTCCCCCAAACTCTCCTCCCGTCCATGCTGCCACATAACACTGAGCAGAGTTCTCCACACTATACATAGGACCTTGCTGGTTATCCATTTTAAATACAGCAGTGTGAACTCCTTTCATTTTCAAAATGACCCTATGTGGGATATACTGTTATTCTGCCCATTTTGCAGAGGCACAGAGAGGTTAAAGCATTTGTTTAAGATCACACAGCTATTGCATAGTAGAGCCATAGGTAGTCTGACTCTAGAATCCATATTTGGAACTGTAACCAGCCTTACCATGGTCTTTGGAGCTAGGCAGACCTACCAGGTCCCTAACTCTGCCACTTAGCTATATCACTTTGAACAGTTAGTTCACCTCTAGCCTCTAACAGTTAGTTCACCTCTCTGTTAGTTTCCACCTTTGAAAAATGAGTATAATAATATGTCTCCTAGCAACCAGTAGTCTGGTTAGTATATTTAAATGTCTGGTTAGTATATTTAAGTGAAGTGAACTCCATACAGTAGTTAAATCTCTCATCCAGTTCAAACCTTTTCTCTTCATTTCCCACTCAATCCTGATTTGAAATGTTGAGGCCCCAAAGAGGGGCAAGTGGTCTTGGTTCTCCTCCCCTTCCCCAGGGAGTGGGAACTCAATACTGCAGTTACCTGATAGGGGCGAACCGTTCCCAGCTGAATGTTCACATTTGCCTCCAACAGCTAACCCCACATCCTTCTCTCAGAAATACATTTTGCACCTCTTACCTTGGGCAAGCTCCCTTAAAAATGGCAATGGCTCTGGCCCACTTGGCCGTGGCCAACTCGCCACCCCACCCACTGTCAGGAACACTCCAGCTGGTTCTGCTAGCTCCCTATACACACAGCGTAGGTCTCTTCAGTGGCAGAGCAGTTGGGACCCTGAGCAGCTACAGATCAGCAAGCATCAGGCTAAGAGGGAGAGGCCATTTCCTCCTTTGGGCAAGCACCCCTGTGGTGATCTTGAGGCCCCCTTCCCTTGGCTTAGGGCGTGGGACAGAGATCCGTATAGACAGGGGAAGGAAAGCCTCCCCAGCTCTCAGTTCTTCTGCTGATTCCTTCAAAGAACTCTCCCCCTCGTCTATCAGCTGAAGGCTGGTCCTTCGAGATTAACCCGGCACCTCTCTGAGGGAGGTGTGCATCCCATCCTCTGTCCTGTTATGTTCTATGCCTTAGAGCTACTTGAGTTTCCTGATTATGGTACTTTGAGGTTGTTTTACTGTTCTCGGTACTGCTATGGTGGATGCCCATGTGTCAGTTCCCCCCTTTAAGGCTACATATTTCCTTAGATTCCATTTACATCTCTATTAGGTTAGACCTAACAGACCACACTGCCAGTTCTTCCACTAAGCAGGTTTAAGGGCTCAAAGTCTATTTCTAGTCATAAATACCACCAAATTAAAAAAACAAACAAACATGCTGTCTTCTCTGTGGAAAGCCTAACAACAGCTAACTGATTTCTTCAAAATTAAACAAGCCTTTCAAAGTTAATGTTCCTCATCATGTTACTCAGAGTCAGTGGAGGAGGTGGGGGCACAGGGAACATCCACCCAGTTTTAAACCACAGAAACTCCAAGCATGCTAGCCCACTGATAGTGTTACACAAAGTATAATACGATGGCCAAGACATTGAAGCCTAAGAACTCTCAGTTAATGATTGATGCTAGAGTAGCAACCCCTAGAGATGATGATTAATTTTGTGTCTTATTAATTTACCAACCAAACAGAAGTCTTTATTTCTAAGGACACATGCTTTGTTATCCTAGGCAGGACTCTCCCTTACCATAGCCTTGACCCTTCACAATACCCTCTGGACTCCCCGCTTCCTCCCAGGCCTTCCACACACCCTCCATCGTGACAGAGGCTGGGGCCCTGTCTAGATTGTACCTTATATCCTCAGCTTTTTGCCACCTGATACTAAATCAGACAGAAGGCTTGGCCTTGCTAATCCTGACCATTTAGATTAGTGGGTTTGGACTTAGATGCCCAAATTGACAACTTGGCATTGTTAGAGCTAAAGAGGGGCCAGAGCAATCACGTTGTTCCACAGAGGGGACTTGAGCCAGTGGCTGAGTGGCAGAGTTGGGACCTGGAGCCTTCCTCATCCCGTGTCCCTCCTCCCACTCCCAGCCCCGCCCCTATGCCCAGCATTTCTGATCAGCAGAGCTGGTGTTACCAGTTGTTGCTGGGCCTCTTTCCTGCCCTCAACCAGAGGAGATTCCAGGCTCTTCCACAGTTCTCAATGCTGTCAGTCTGGCAGACCACTAACATAAAAGCTTCGGGAACAAAATTGGCAAATGGAGGGGTTGCTCTTTGCTTTAAATTAGGCTGAGAGGTGGCTGGCAAAATCCCATCCAGCAGCCTCATTGCCTTGGCAGAGGTAGCAGCCCATCAAACCGTCTGCAAACCTGAAGCAATCACATGCGTTTTAATAACAGGGAGTGGGCCCACCAGCCCTCGCCGTGGAGGGTGTCTTCTGTGAGTCAGCCCAGCAGGCCCCTGCCTGCCCTCCTCCATACGCAGCAGTCCTTTCAAGCTCCAGCAAGATCTGTTTGATCGATTGGCAAGTCCTTTTGTTTGTTCTCTAAGGGAAAATCAGATCATTCTGCTTTAGAAAAGATTCAGTAGTTCCTTACTTCACCCTGATGTGAAGTTTAGAGATGTGGAACCAGATAAAACTAGAGAACTTTGCCCAGAATCTACATTGGGCATTTTTCAGGTTTTTAAAAAATTGTCAGATACTGTCTCCTGGTTAGTAATCAGATTTTCCTACTTCTTTGTATGATTTTTAAATCCTTTTAAAGATTTTTTTATGTAGACCATTTTTAAAGTCTTTATTGAATTTATTACAATCTTGTTTGTTTTATGTGTTGATTTCTTGGCCTGGAGGCATATGAGGTCTTACTCCCAGACCAGAGATCAAACCTGCACCCCCCTGCATTGAAAGCTGAAGTCCTAACCACTGGACCACCAGAAAAGTCCCCTATTTGCTTACTAACTTTTTTATTGGATGGCAAACACTGAATTTTACATTATTGATCTGGATTTTTGTTTTTGAGTTCCTTTGTTTTATTTTTGGCTGTGCTGCTCAGCTTTCAGGGTCTTATTTCCCCGACCGGGGATTGAACCTGGGCCCTGGCAGTAGAAGCACGGAGTTGCAACCACTGGACTGCCCAGGAAGACCTTTACACTTGGTGTTTTTAACTCTCATGAGAGGGACTCCCTTTAGCTTTACAGTCATCATTTCCCAGTCCACACAGATTGCACTTTCTTGAACCAGTAATTTATTTATCCTGGATGGTGGCCTGCTTGCCTCCTCACTGTGTTCTGCCATCCACGGGAGCCGTTGCACCTGTGGTGCATTATCCCCGAGGATAATCCCTTCCACATCTCTGACCCAGCCTGGTCTCTTTTCTTTTTTCCTCCCCCTTGCTCCTTCTGTCCACCAGCTTAGCTGGCAACATTCTCAATTCATCAGGCATTTTGTTGATGCTCTTGCTAATTTGGGGTGGAACCTGTTTGGCTCAGTCCTAGGTTGGCTGAACCAGGACCACATCCTCTCTCTGTCTTTGATTCCTGGAAAATGATGACATGTGAACTATTCCTCCCACCACAGATTCATGCCACCCAACCACAGTCATCATCTCAGAACCTTGAGTCCTTTTGTCTTTAGTGAATATTCCAGATATGAAAATTTAAAAGAAAAACTATAGTACTCTAATTTGATAGACTCTATTAATGTTGGTGTCTTTGATTTATTTATACTTTGGTACCAAGTCAAAAGAAAATATTTGTGATAAGACAGGTACATGCTGAAGGGCAAACATGCACTTCCTAGCACTTCATAGTTATTATCCTGAGAGCAGCATAAAGAGTTTATTAACCACTAAAATTGTACAGCGCTTTACTTTTCTTAATTTATTTTTATCTTTTGGCCATGCCATGCAGCATGTAGGATCTTAGTTCCCTGACCAGGGATCGAACTTGTGCCCCCTGCATTGGGAGCATGGAATCTTAACCACTCACCCACCAGGGAAGTCCCTCATTCTTTACTTTATCTGCTCTAATTGACTTAGTGGCTTCTATTCTCATTATCACTCAGTGCTCTGTGAACTATAATGACTTTAAATTTCACAAGTGTGCTAAATTTCACTTAAACTTCTGGTTGGTGTGGAAGCTGCCCTCATACACAGTTGAGAGTGTAAACTGATAGAACTTTCAGGAAATTATTTGGCAGCATCTATTACTCACTGATCCACTGATCCCCCTTTAAGGACTTGATACTGGAGACATCTTTGCAGAGTGTGTTTGAAGCAGAGAAGAGTTGCTGGTTGCTTACGTACACACAGGTAGGAGGTGGTTGATGAATGTTGGTACTTTGACACAGTGTAATAATATTAAGCCATTGAAAAAAGGAGAGACTACTGACCTTAGGAGATATTCACAATATAATGTTAAATAAACGAAACTATAGACTAATACGGTTTTGGGCTAAACAACATCTCTATGTAGGTTTTGAGTGTGGCTGTCAATAAGGAATGAGGAAGGAGGCACTCCAGATTGTAACTAATGATCTCTGGGGAAGGAGCTGGGATGAGAGATGAGGGGGAAAAAATTTTCGTATCACTTGCTGCTGTTTTGAAAAATAGTATAGTTTTAAATACTTATTATTCGTGTTTTTGGTATTTTCTTCAAAGAAAAGTGATGGGTTAAATCATATACACATTTAGATGATATTTTGGCTCAGTAACCTTTTCATATATTGCCCCTGCATATGAAGCCAAGCAGTCTTTCTTCAGCTAGCAACGTAATTATGCAGGAGAGGAAAATCAGAGAATGAAATGAAGCGTTCTCAAATGAACTTCCTAATCTCAAACCTTCCAGCATCGCTTGTATCCTCCAACCCAGGATTTGTGAATGAAAGAAACACAGGCAGAACCTCCCTGCCTCGCAGTGATATCCATATCTTCCTTGTCTGCTGGCATTTGCACATGCAAGCCATAATCTCCTGTAAAATACTTCGTGATATTTCTCAACGATAATCATCTAATGCTTTATACACAAAGGGAAAACCCCTCCCTCTTTCATCTCTGAAACCATAGCCAAGGTATGAAATTACACCTGAGTATCCCCGCCCTGAAGTCATGGAAAGAGCCGCTACAGTCTTTGACCTTTACTTCAACTCTACAAGTAGCTGGTCTTCCCTGTCATTCGATAGAGATCTCCTTGAAGAGAAGAAAGAAGTAAATGTACACAAACCCCCAGATTTGCTCTCATCCTACCAAAGCACTGTAGCATTCACTTCAAAATCCCTTTCTTCCAGATTGAGTTCTTTCATCCTTAGCGAAACTTGCCCTGTTCCTGGAGGTCTCACCTGAGTTCCTGCCCACCTTTGCGCTCCCTTGGCACTCACTCTGCATGTACCTTTTTCACACATTTTTCCTTGTGGTTTTGATGTTTATGTGTGTGTCTTGGTCCCATTACTGGATCGTAACCTGCAGCATCAGGGATTTGTTTCCAGCACTGAGTAGGTGCTTGATGAACATATCGACTGAAACCCATTTCTAAAAGCCGGTTCTGCAATACAGGCGGACCTCGTTTTATTGTTCTTTGCCTTTATTGCCCCCTTGCCTTTGCAGAGATTGCATTTTTTACAAATTGGGGCAACCCTGTATCCAGGAAGTCTGTTGCCACCATTTTTCCATATGGCATTTACTCACCTCATGTTTCTGTGTCACGTTTTGTAATTCTTGCAATATTTCAAACTTTTTCATTTTTATTATATGTGTTATGATCTGGGAGCAGTGATCTTTGATGCTGCTGGTGCAGAAAGAATGTGACTTGCTGAAGGCTCCGATAATGTTTAGTATTTTTTAGCAATAAAGTATTTACAAAAAAACTTTTTTTGCATTCTGGCACACCATGGGGTCTTGTTCCCCAGCCAGGGATCAAACCCACACCTCCTGCATTGGAAGTGCAGAGTCTTAACCACTGGACCAGGGAATTCCCTAGCAATAAGGTATTTTTGATTGTTTTTTAGACAGAATGCAGTTGCATGTTTAATAGACTACAGGATGGTATAGACATAACTTTTATATGCACTGGGAAACCAAAAAATTCATGTGACTTTCCTTATTGAGGGGGGTGTCCCTGGTGGCTTTTATTTTATTTATTTTTCCTTATTATTATTTTTTTTAATTTTCTTTACTTTACTGTGTTGGTTTTGCCATACATTGACATGAATCCGCCATGGGTATACGTATGCTCCCCCTCCAGAACCCCCCTCCCTCCTCCCTCCCGATTCCCTCCCCCTGGGTCATCTCGGTGCACCAGCCCCGAGCATCAACCCTGGGCTGGCAATTGATTTCACATATGATAATTAACATGTTTCAATGCCATTCTCCCATATCATCCCACCCTTGCCCTCTTCCACAGAGTCCACGAGTCTGTTCTATACAACTGCGTTTCTTTTGCTGTCTCACATGCAGGGTTCTTGTTACCATCTTTCTAAATTCCATATATATGCGTATGCGGAGAACAGTGTGGAGATTCCTTAAAACACTGAAAACAGAACTGCCATATGACTCAGCAATCCCACTGCTGGGCATACACACCGAGGAAACCAGAATTGAAAGAGACACATGTACCCCAATGTTCTTTGCCGCATTGTTTACAATAGCCAGGACATGGAAGCAACCTAGATGCCCATCAACTGACCAATGGATAAGAAAGCTGTGGTACATATACACAATGGAATATTACTCAGCATTAAAAAAAATTTCATTTGAATCAGTTCTACTCAGGTGGACGGAACTGGAGCCTATTATCCAGAGTGAAGTAAGCCAGAAGGAAAAACAAAAATACAGTATACTAACGCATATATATGGAATTTAGAAAGATGGTAACAAGAACCCTGGTGGCTTTTAGATGTAAAGAATCCTCCGGCCAATGCAGGAGATGGGGGTTTGATCCCTAAGTCTAGAAGATCCCCTAGAGAAGGAAATGGCAACCCACTCCAGTATTCTTACCTGGGAAATCCTATGAACAGAGGAGCTTGGTGGGCTACCGTCCATGGGGTTGCAAAGAGTTAGACAGGACTTAGTGACTAAACAACAACCACCACCTTATTGAGTCATTCAATTTATTGTGGTGGCCTAGAACTAAACCTGCAATATCTTCAGGCTATGCTTGTATACTTTCAAATAGATAGGTCCGGTTTTCCATATGTATATTATACTTCAGTAAGAAATAAAAATAAATGTAAACACTTTGCAGGAAAAGAATTGAGTATAAACTGCTTTAGAAAAACCCAACAGGAGACTGATAGTCTAGTCCTAGTGTTTAGAAGTGAATAATCAGTAAATGCATTCAGAAGAGTTACACAGATGACAGGTCTATCTTGGGAATTCAGAGCACCAAAAGGTGCTTGCTTGCAGTGGCAAGCTATGGGAGAAAATTTAGAACAGTCTAAACCCATGTTATATAAGCCCTGTTTCCCTGGCACACTCAGGATTTAAAATCACATTTTCAAAGCCATTTACTAAAATATTTTCATGAAGCAGAGACGTCGAGCTTTAGCACTGGTTGTTCTCCCAGAGAAGCTAGTTATTTCACAGGAGGCGTTTCTTCTCGGGCTCTTTGCCTGTCGTGTAGGTTGCTGCCAACAGGTGGACAATGACAACTTTGGTCTTTATGGTGGTTTCCAATCAGACTTAGGCTACAACTGGATTAACCAGCCTGTTGACTGCTTTCCCACTGAGTTATCTTCTCTTTAGTTTTCCAAGTCATGAAGATGGGACTCTTGGCTAGTGAGCTAAGCATAGACACATAAAGATGGACCAAACTGAAACTTCCCGGACAGTCAAGTGGTTAAGACTCCTTGCCTCCAGTGCAGGGGGCTCGGGTTCAACCCCTGGTCAGGGAACTAAGATTCCACATGGTTCTATGGAAGGAAATAAGGAAGGAAAGGAAAAAAAGGAAAGATGGATGAAAGAGTCCAGCAGATCGTGTTTCCCTGAAAACTGGTACCTAGCTCCTAGGTGCTGGTTTGCATCTTCCTCATCAGTCTGTCAGCATCTTCGGCCCATCAGTCCATCCCCGTGTGTGGATGGCACATGGATCGTGTGTTCATCTCTCCTTCCCCCCAGCGTCTTCATCTCTCCTTCCCCCCAGCGTCTTCTTGGCCCCAAGGTTGCTGCTGCTTGGAGCCCGGTGTGAAGTCACCACGTGTAAGTCCCCAGGGCGGACTCTTATTCATCACCTGATTCCTGCAGCTCCGTAAGCAGACCTGGGACCCAACAGCTAGGTCATAAACTCACCCAAGTGCAAAATTGATGTCACCTAGCCAACTTTCTTTCTACTCAAAGAATTCTTGGCAGCAGTTAACACATTTGCCCAGATATAAGGTAATTTCCACATATTCACAATGGAAAGGCTTTGCAAAATGGGTGTTTTCTTTAGCTGGCTTGAATCTATACAACACTGGTGTTCAGTTTTGTGGTCACCTTCAGATTTCCTAAGGAGATACTTTAAAAGTTTTAAGTGGTAAGACACACATATGGCGCTTGCCGTCTTGACCATTTTAGGCGTACGGTTCAAAGGCGTTCAGCACGGTGACGCTGTTGCGCAGCCATCACCACCACCCGTCTTAGGGGCTTTTTCATCTTCCCAAACTGAAACTCTGTACCCATTAAACACTTAACTCTCCATTCGCCCCTGCTCCACCCTCTGCAATCATTATTTTACTTCCTGTCTCTTTGAATTTAACTCCTCCTAGGCGACCCATATAAATGGAATCATATAGTATTGTCCACCTGCAACTGGCTTATTTCGCTTAGCATGATGTCGTAAAGATTCATCCTTATTGTAGCATGTGTCAGAATTCCCTTCCTTTTAAAGGCTGAATAATATTCCACATTTTGTTAATCCAGTCATCTGTCAATGGACATTTAGGTCATTTCTGCCTTTTTTCTTATCTAGACCTTTTCCCCTTGGCACACAGACCCAATGGTATCCAGAAACTATTCTCTTCCACAAAACCAACACATTGCATGTGAACTTCACTCAGAATTAAAACAAGTCCCCAAACAGAAGTCTGCAGTGTTTCATCGTTTGTGTGTGGTGGTTCTCATCTCCTCAGCATCTGGAGGAGGAAATGAGCTAACCCAATAAAGTAGTATCGGCCTGGGGATGACTTCCCTGGCAGACTCCACACTCTGAACGCAGGCGGCACGAGTTCGATCCCTGGTCAGGGAACTACAGTCCCACATGCCTCATGGCACCCCTTCCCCCCTAAAAAAGTGTCATCTACCTGGGACATAGTATGCACTCGGCAGAAGTCAGCCATTGAGAAGTTTGGGAGGAGGAAGGAGCAGGATGGAGGAACTGGTTTTGGGAGTTGGCTCAGAAAAGACCCAGGGGTAGGATCCCTTGGAGGGGAAGGGACAGACATGAAAAGGAGAAGATTAAGCCCTTGTTTCATGTCCCGTGCCATCCTGTGTGCTCACAGCTAAGCCCACTGCTGCTCTGACCCGCGACTCTGTCCTCTGTTCTTGGATCAGCTTTAATGGAGCAGCGAGTGCTCAGTCACACTCATACTCTCTGACCTGGATTCTGCGCCCCCAGGATGCTGCAGGCCTGGCCTCCATGCCCGAGTCACAGCTCCTCAGCCCTGAACTCCGTCCCCAGAGCTGCACTTTGGTTAGGTTCCCACCACCAGGCTCCCCCCTGAGGATTGTCATTCAGGTCCAGAAGGCTGTAGGAGTACCCAGGGCACATCACCCTGATTGTGAGCTTGGACAGCTTCCTAGAGCTGGTGATGCCTAAGCTGAGGCCTTAAAGGCAAGAGAAATTGAAGCAGCAAGGAGGGGCAGGGGAGGGGATTCCCCACATCCTCACTGCCCACCTGGCAGAAGCTGCTAGAGCTGCTCTCAGAACCTGCTCCTCTCCTTGCCAGACCACGTCTTCATGTGGCCCTCAGGGCCTTGACCTTTTCTCTCCTCCCCTCTGACTTCCCTCTTTTCTCATTCCCTCCCTTGCTACTGAAATGTAGGCATTGGTATTCCTCGAAGTTGAGACTTCACCACACGCCCTCTACTGCCTAACTTTTCTCCCAGCATGCGTGTCTTAGTCTCCTGGCCCAGCCTCTCCCGAGGACCAGCGCTGTCTTCAGTTACCGCCAAGCTCTTGTGGTCTCATCCATCATATCTTCTGGTCTTGCTCTTCGTCTCACTTCTGCTCACCTGCCCCCATGCTGGCTGTATCCCTGCCATGGCTCTAGCTTTATCCCTTCCTCTCCCAAAGCAGTGGTATGGAGACTTCCTAATCTTTGCCTTTGAGCCAGTCATGCTTCCCCTCATCAGATCGCCTGGCTGCCCCACTCTCCCTGGCCACCCGTGTGTCCCGACCTCCTACAGTTGGATAGGTGTTCCCACTCTGATCCTCGACAGCTCCAAGGATGCCCTGGTTCTGATGACAGCCTCTTAGTGACTCCCATTGCCTGAAACCAGGTCTCAGACCTCAGCCCATTTTCCCGTCCCATCTCCCTCCATCACCCCCTCAACGCCTTTGCTTCAGACAAAATGCCCTTCAGGGCCCCATGTGTTTCTCCTCCTTTTGGGCTCCCATGGACCTCTAGCTCAATGCCCTTTCCTCCTAATTCCCCACTCTCCAGGCCCTCAAAAAGGCTCATTTCAGACATCTCTGATTTGAAGAGTCGGAATGTGTTTTGGTTGGAAGAAACCTCTCCCCTCTGACTTGATCTTTTCCTCCCTATCAGAACACACCATCTTCTGCCTTGTGTTTTAGTCGGTCTGGTGTATCTCTATTTTCCCAGCATCTCTGAGCCTTGCGGTCAGGGTTCAGGTCCCTTTACCTTTGTAGATGGGTTCCCCTACAGGAGCTGGTACCTATTAGCTACCCAGAAAAGAGGTGCTGAATGAGGTTTCAGTAAGACCCTGGAAACCACAAAATATAAGTCTCTTCTGATTTCACTCTTAGGAAACCATCTTTAAAAGTAGCACGACATACTAATCAGGGCCAAGAACAAACATCTAAATTCTGTCCCCATCAATTGTCACAAGTAACTCCGAGTCTTGTCCCTCATCTACATCAGTGGGGTGAGTCTAGCCGGACACTGATTTTGGTAACGTTTCCTCCAAATGATTCAGCTGTGCCACGTAACATCATCTTTACTTAAAGAACAGCCCATGCTTTAGCAGGACCTCGTCAGTACCACAAAAATCTGTCCAGTGCTAATTGTTTGTGTCTTGACACTACCTGAAGGTCCGGTTTCTGCTTCCTCCACAAAAGTTTCCAATTCAGTGAGCATAACCGTGACTGTGCTGGTGGGAGGCAGAGCCTGCCTGGTCCTGTTGGAGCTGCACAGATGGGAAAAGGCAGGTCCCCACACGACCCGGTGAACAGTGAATAGTGGCCTTAACGTGGTGGAGCTCCTGGATTTTGCCTTGCAGAAGTAAAAAGTTGCAGAGAGAGGAATTTTTGTTCTTTAAGAGACTGCCCGTAACTCTTATAAACTATATACAGTATGGTGAATAGGTTGCTTTTTGTTCTAGGGAGGCCAGTGAGAAGGAAAAAGCAAGAAATAGATGAGTTAGGGGACAAAATCTAGCTGGTAAGACACAGGGATGCTTCTTGTGTAAAAGAAAAACATTAGGCTTGTAATTAGACCTCTATCTGTATTCTGCAGAAACATGGGCATTTATTTTTGGATAAAATGTGTTTGTTTGTGGCCACACCCTGTGGCATGCAGGATCTTAGTTCCCAGACCAGGGATTGAACCCATGACCCTTGCAGGGGAAGCTAGGAGTCTTAACTGCTGGACCAGCCGGAAAACCCTGAAACAAGGGAATTGATGAACTCAAGAGCAAGAAGAAAGGCTTCTTAGGGGATTAAGAGGTAAAGACTGTTTAAAATGGTCGACATGAGGGAGCTAGCACATCTTTAAGTAAAACTCTCAGAGACCTCAGAATGTAGAGCCTCTTAGAGGTAAGGTCATCTATCAGCCCCCTCAGTATTCAAAGGAGAAATCAGAGGCCCATGCCTGAACTCAGGTGAACTCACATCCGGGGCCTTGGCCCAACTCTTAATGCTTCTTCTGCAGTACTGTGGATAGAAGGGGAACCGGTAGCTGCTGAGAGATTTAGTTGTGTGTAGATAGAGTTAATGTGGGCATTCCCTGGGGGTTCATTAGTTAAGACTGCACTTCTGCTCAGGGTTAGTAGAATGCAGGTTCGATCCCTGATCAGGGAACTAAGATCCCACATGCTGCATAGCACAGCCAAAATAAATAAATAAAAATTTAAAAATAACATAGAGTTAACATGAACAGATATATTCTGGGGCCATTCTCCTCTGCTGGCTCCACTGAAAACACACACCCACACACACCCTAGGAGGAGATCAGGTAAATCCCTCCAGGCAGCTTGGCCTTGGTAAAAATAGAACCTCAAGTAGGTGGGCAGAAACACATTGCTTCTCAAGGGAATTAGTCACTGTTTTTAACAGATTTTCCTTGCTTCTGTGACTTAGCAACTGAACAACAACAACGAAAAGTATAGTAGATACAGGCAAGAATCATAACTTGGACTGACGACAAGCCCAACAGAAAGCAGATAGAGAATAAAATAAGGGAAATAGTCCATAATGTAAAATTAAAAAAAAAAAGAAATGGCATCTTGTATGCATTTATACTTAAAAAAAAATGACAGTAATTTAACAAACATTTGTTGAGTGTCTGCTGTGTGCTTGGCGTTGTTCTGACCACTCAGGACCCAGCACGAAGAAGAAATAGACGAGGGTGCCTGCCTTCTGGTAGTTTATATTCTAGGGAGAGACACATCATTCACTACCCATTTTTTTTTAATTGGAGGATAGTTGATTTACAACATTGTTAGTTTCTACTGTACAGCAAAATGAACAGTTACACATATACATATATCCACTCTTTTTAAAATTCTTTTCCCATATAAATCATTACCGAGTATTGAGTAGAGTTGCCTGTGCTATATAGTAGGTGCTTATTAGTTATCCATTTTATATTTAGTAGTGTAAACATGTCAATTTCAATCTCCTAATTTATCCCTTCTCTCTTTTCCCCCCAGTAAGTTTGTTTTCTGTGTCTCTGACTCTATTTCTGTTTTGTAAATAAGTTCATTTGTACCATTTTTTTTAATACCACACATACAAGCAATATCATATGATATTTGTCTTTCTCTGTCTGACTTGCTACTCACTAAAGTACCATTCTTAAGATCCATACCCGCCTCCCAGATTTTGGTGGAAATTTAACTAAATTGGAAAATTGATAACATATCTAATCACATATGAGTGTGGTTTTAATGAAGCTTGCTTTTTTGTTTTTTAAGGGAGAAGAAAATGGCTTTCGAGACAGTACTGGAGATCCCCTTTCAGGTAAATGATTGACTTTAAAGGTATCTGGGCATCAGTGCTAGCTAGCATGGCTAAATTCAAGATCATTTGAGAAGGTGTTTATCATTAACTTTCAAAATCTATATTACCGACTAGAGAAACTTTCCAACCACACACCATGGTGAACTGCAAAGAAATCTTGCAGGATTTCACAAAAGCCTACAAGGAGTATTTTCTCGTGTTAACCCTCCTTTGCTTGTGCAGGGCACAGCAGGGTTCTTAACTGGATGACTTTAGGATCGGATGAGGGTCAGAACCAACTCTCCCTCCGAGTTCCAGGAGCCACAGTTTTGGTAGAGAACTTTGCCAGGAGGAAGCAACTGATGGGATGTAGGCAAACCCAGTCAGGGTAGGAAGGGCCGCTCAGCCACCCACTGCCTCCCTTCCATCTCCGCACCTTAGGGAGCCAGGCTATGTGCTGGTCCCCACCATTTTCTGCTTCTAGTGTGTTTCACCAAAAAACATTTTTATATTCATTTTTATTGGAGTATAGTTGCTTTGCAATGTGTTAATTTCTACTGAATAACAAAGTGAATCAGTTATACATATGTCTCTTCATTTTTAGATTTCCTTACCATTTAGGTTGCCACAGAGTACTCAGTAGAGTTCCCTGAGCTGTACAATAGGTTCTCCTGAGTTATCTATTTATATATAGTACCAATAATGTATATAAATCAACCCCAATCTCCCAGTTCCTCCCACCTCTCCCCTTTCCCTCCTTAATGTCCATACATGTGTTCTCTATGTCTGTGTCTCTATTTCTGCTTTGCAACTAAGGTCATCTGTACCCTTTCTCTAGATCCCACATATATGCATTAATATACAAGAAACATTTAACTTGTCTCCACTGCCTCATCCCCCACCACCTTTTTTTGCCTCTTCATTGTAAAACAGACACTTTGGCAATATTAAGGGCCTTCCTTGGTGGCCCAGTGGTTTGGACTTCGCACTTCTAGTGCAGGGTTGCTGGTTTGATCCCTGGTCAGAGAACTAAGATCCCCATGTGCCATGTGGCATGGCCAAAAAAATGAAAAAACAAAAAAATTTTGGCAATATTTAGATGTCTCATTAATTAATCATGGGGAAAATATGGAGTGAGCATTAAAATAAGCTACCAAAATAATAATTAGGGGAAAAAAAAATCTCACCAACATTTTAAAATATCTTTTAAAACACATATTGAATGACCCAAATCATCAGGGCTTTGTTCATTTCTTTTTTAAAGAAAGATGGGGGTACTCATAAAAGTCTTAGGATATTCTATCATCAATCCTAGGCTGGGCCCAGGTAACCATGCTGAAAATCAGAACTTAACAATGAATAATCAACTTTTTCTTTTCTTAGATACATGATGTTAAGAGCAGTTTTATCTCTGGGTAGTGAGATTCCAGGTGTTTTTTTTTTACTGTATTTTTCATTCAACTGATTTTCATTTCTTAAAGACCCACTGTGTGCCATGCTCTCTGAGGAGTGCAAAGGTACAGTTCTGAAAGACAGACGTTGGGATACTGGTTCCAGTTCAGCCACTATCCTTCTCAGCCACTGTCCTGCTGTGATTAGAAAAATCAGGGAGAAATCAGGCCAGGAGAACAGCCAGTGGCACTTACCCACCAACTTTCATGGGACAGGCCCATGGGGTCCCAACCAAGAACCCATGGAACTCGTCTTCCCTGGACCACAGTCTGCCCCTGCTGGAGGCTAAGGCCACGGCTAATGATTATCCTCTTCCACAAATGCTCCAGTGGACACGGGCTCATATTAGAAGCACCTCGCTGAGTAAGGTGAAGGAACGCAAAGTATCTTTTCATATAAGCAGAGGCAGTTTTAATTTTCTTTTCACTCTCCTGTATTTAAAAAATTTCTAGCATGAGTGGGTATCAGAAAAACATACCCCCAAAACTTTAATCTGTATATTCAAATATATATATAACCAGTGATCTGGTATAGGCAAATACATATATAATGAGTAGTAAAATAACCTAAAAGGTGAACTGTGATGAGCCTGAGAGATGAGAATGTGAAATTTTTTTCCCTGTGCTCATCTGAGTTTTTAGATTTTCTGTGACAAGCACCTATTTCTTTTCTAATTAAAAAAAATCTATAGTTAAACTTTTTAAAGACTAACAACCTGCCTACCAATGTGAAACGTCAGCTAAAATGAGAATGAATCAAGTAAGTCGGTTAGTAATATCTATAAACCCTTCCAAGACTCTTATGAGGCCAGGTCATTGCTAGATTAATCAAATTTCAGTTTGTCTCTAAATGTCTTTACCTGTATCAAAATGAAATGAAAGATTTTCAGAGAGAACAAACGTTTCACAGTGATAGCAGGTAGGATTACCTAGAGCAGAGCCCGTGCTGCCGAAGTTAAAATCTTTGCCACCCAGCATGATGCTTTGCCCAAAGGAATGTTCAGGTGTTTGCTTGACTGTTTTTTTTTTTTTTTTTCCATAAACACGCAAATGAGAGACATTGACTTCAGGGCTTTGCTCTTGGAAGATGGGGCAAAAGCAGATCCCCATTATTTCCTCTCTTTTTTTCCTAAATATTTATTTATTTGGCCCCACCGGGTCTTAGTCACAGCACACAGGGATAACTAGTTGTGGCGTGCAAACTCTCTGTTGTGGCATATGGGATCTAGTTCCTTGATCAAACCCAGGACCCCAGCATTGGGAGTCTTAGCCACTGGACCACCAGGTAAGTCCTGCCGTATTTCCGCTTTGAATGAGAGCAGCCACCTAAGTAAGGTTTCCTTACTGTTGTACTTGCACAAATTTAGCATTTACCATGAACCAGGTCTTCTTCAAGTACCTCTGTTGTTGTTGTTCAGCCGCTAATTCGTGTCTGGCTTTTTGAGACCCCATGGACTTCAACAGCCAGGTTTCCCTGTCCTTCACCATCTCCCGGAGTTTGCTCAGACTCATGTCCATTGAGTTGGTAATGCCATCCAAGCATCTCGTCCTCTGTTGCCGCTTCTACTCTTGCCCTCAATCTTTTCCAGCATCAAGGTCTTTTCCAATGAGTCTGCTCTTTTTAGAGATGCCTTTAGAAAAAAGTGTTAATGACCACTCGATGGGTTCAGTTATTCACCAGGTGGGTACAACAGAAGTAGCAGCGGGTCACATGACTGGTGCTGGTCCTGTGACTGGTGCTCCATCCATAGGTCCTGAGTGGGATTCAAGCCCCAGGCCTGGCCTGGCCGCCCACCCCACCGCCACCACCAGCACCACCCATGCTGTCTCCCTACTGGTCAGACCCACCGCCTGTGTAGCACACGAGTCAGATGCTTGAGTGTCATACCCGGGGCGGGGGTGAAGGTCAGACTTCCAGCTCAGAGGCTCAGGCTGGAAGAAAGCCAAAGTCCACCCCCCTCCCCCAGAGTCAGTCTTTGAGCCACTGAAGCACTTTTTGCAGAGGCTTGCTACTTTCCCCTAATCAGGCCCTTGGTCTCGCCTTTCTTAACTCAGAGCCTGGCTTTTATTTAATTCTTAAAATTTGAAAACCTTAGTTATCTGCCATCCAGTTTATACCTGATTAAAGTAAGCAATGTGTGGAGGATGGAGGGCTCTAAGATAAAAGTAGGGATTCAACCAGAGAAATGACAGCTGAACGTTTGTAATCAAGGGAAGAATAAAAATACAATTCAGAATCAGCTACTACCAGAAAAACAAAGCCGCCTTGTGGAACCATTGAATACAGAAACTTTTTACAATGTTTTCATGCAGTTTTTCAAAATGAAAACATTTGGACATTAAAAGAGTAAGACTCAGTTACAAAAAACAGACAAACAAAAAACTCCTCACAAATTGGAAAGTTAAAAACCTTTTCTAGGGACTTACCTAGCAATCTAGTGGTTAAGACTCTGCACTCCTAATGCAGGGGGCACAGGTTCGACTCCTGGTCGGAGAACTAAGGTCTCATGTGCTGCAAGGGGAGGGTGATATAAAAAAGATACGTCAATTTTGTAAACTATAGAAATTAAATAATTTAAAAAACTGAAAAAAAATATAACCTCTCCTTGTTCTCCCCTCTGGTGGCGCTATTTATCACCTGGACCATGCCTCCCTCCCTACCTCTTCACAGTTGCCAGCTTTTCAAGACTTGACTTTCTGACCACCTTGCACAATTCAGCACTTGCCTCTTCCAAACCTCATTTCCCTGTAGAAGTGAATGTGCAAAAAGATTTTCTTTTTTTCAGCTGAGGTCTATAAAGTGACACTTAGTAAATATGTTGTGTCACGTAATTTCAGAATGCAACCTCACATAAACTTCTCTGCTGAATTTTAACCTGGGTCCTTTCTTACATGTGTGTTTTGTTTTTGAACATACCTTCTATGCCTCAGCTTTGTGTGATGACAAAGTGGCCCAGTGTGATTTACTTGCCAAGATCCATCCAGTTTGTCAGTTAGATTTCCTAGTGCTGCTGCCAACTTGATGTCTTCTTAAAAGGGTGTTTCAGAGAGGGAAAATGAAATCATATTGTTTTTCCCTTTGGTTAAGAGATCAAACACCCACCAAAAGCCCTGGGGTCAGTTTCTTAGTAGATAAAAAATAATTCTTCACCATTTTCGAGCTCAGAGCAAATAACTACCTCTGATGAGTCATGTGGTATGCACGCGCCCCAGTGATCTCTCAAAGCCGTAAACTGGCATTTTAAATATATTTATTTCCAGCCATGTTAGAAACCACACACAGAAAAAAGCATGAATTTACACCATTAACAAACATAACTGCAGAAGTATTTGACAGTACTTTGACAATTGTTGGTATTTTCCAAATCTCATAATTTATAGACACCTAGGAGTTATTTTAGTTATTTTAGAATAGAACATGTTTTGCTATTTGCGAAGCTGCCAATATAAAATGTTTACTGTTTAATTGTTGGTGCCAACTGAAGACCTGGTTATCACAAGGAATATTATTATAAATGATTTGAGAACCCGCAGTGGCACTGAGCACTATGGAGGGAAACACCCGTGTGGTAATAGCTCTCAAAAAGCCAGAGTGTACAAGATAAAACGGTACCTCCCCTGCAGGGAGACACATTAAGTCAATCTGTGATCCACTGCCAGCACCCTGACTGGAGCCATTTTCCAGGCTCAGCCAATCATGACCCTTGTGAGCTCTACATCTTGTTCCAATTCACAATTAACTGTTAATTGACCAGCATTTTATGATCTGCCAGCCGCCAACTTGAGAGTTAGGCACTGCCTCTTTGGACGTGAACTGTTTCTTACTTTGTTTGAAATGACATGGACATACTTTGTCAATGAACATGCTTGATTTCTGAACTCCTCTTTAAGGTATGATATAAAAGGTGTGTGAGATGAAGAAAAGTGTTAGAAGGGAAAAAAGCCCCCTAGGAAAATCCATTCTTCTGCCGTGAGTGTGCAGAAATATTATCTACAAACTCCCAGTCACCAAGCGCACACACTGTATTCTTCAAAGAGAAGTAGCTGGCATTCCAAAACCTACTTTTGCTGGCCCGTCTGATTGAGAACTTGCTCAGTAGATATGGTTTAAGGCAATGGTTTTCAACCCTGCTGCACAGGAGAATTTCCAAGAGAGCTTAGAAAACTTCCCGTGTCCTGCCTGTACCCCAGGCCAATTAAATAAGGATCTCGGTGGTGGAACCAGACATCAGGATTTTGTAGTCTCCCCAGGGGAGAGTGGGGTGGGGAGGGGGCAGAGGGCTCCATTGTCAGCCGAGTTTTGAGAACTACCGCGTTGTTTATTCATCCTGATGTCATTCATGGGGTCTTAGCTCTCCAACCAGAGATCAAGCCCGCACCCCCTGCGTTGAAAACCCAGAATCTTAACCACTGAACCGCCAGGAAAGTCCTGAGAACCACTGCTGTTACGGCCCCTTACCCACAGCTAGTAATTCTCTGTTGCACACTTACCGTGCACTAGGATAAGGCTTTAAGGGATAGTCTCATTTAACCCTCTCCACCACTTTATGAAATTCAGTCCTCTCAATTGTTCAGAGAGGGAGGACACGGCCTTAGCAAGCTGAGGAACCTGTCCCAGCTGCCTCCCTGCACAGTGTCAGCTTGACTGATAGTTGGTCAGCATGCCTCTGAAGCTCCTGTGGATATCTCTGTGGTACATGGTGTACTTCTCCATAGCAACCAGTCATCCTTCTTCTGCCTGGTATATACTCAGCATGAGAAACCTTTCCGTTTGTCTGAAACTTTCTAGATAGCTCTTCATATGCTGCTCAGAAGTTCCTGATTTGATTATTTCTCTGTGTCATGTTCTTCATTAAATAGATTTACTCAGCAGACATTACTGAGTGCCTACTGGGTGCCTGGAATGAAGTGCAGACATTAGACATCTAAGTCCCTTTCCTCTTGGACCTTATATACTAGTTGGGAGTGACAGTATACAATAAACACAAGTAATTACATATGGTGGTAGGTGCCTTGGGGAAAATTAAATGAGTGTTCAGTGGGGTTTGCTTGCAAGGAAAGGATGCTGTGTTAGCTAAGAAGGTGCACCAAGATCTAAACAATGCAAAGGAGCCAGCCACGTGGAGATCTGAGATAGGAGCACTTCAAAGGGAAGGCCCAGCTGGGGCAAAGGCCCTGAGGCAGGGTTGAGTCTGTGTTCTAGGGACAAGTGTGGGCAGTGAAGAGCACTTGAAAAGGGAGTGAGCTGGGAGGCGTCAGCAGAGGCCAGGTGACACAATGACACTCTTCCCCACCCCATTCTACTTTGAAAAAAATTGTAAAACTTAACACCCTTAAATAACATTTACATAAGACTTGACAAAAATGCTTTCACATCATTTATCTCATCTAATTCATGAGATATAGGAATTATTATATTATCATCTCCATCTGATAGATGAGGAATCTGAAGTCCAGGGATGTTAAATGCCATGAGCAGTCAAGCCCTGGGAAGCTGGGCCACCAGGGTTTGATGAGCCCCCATCTGATGCAGCAGCAGTCCCCAACCTTTTTGGCACCAGGGACTGGTTTTGTGAAAGAGTTTGTCCACTGTCTGGGGGTGGGAGTGGGGGATGGTATCAGAATGATTCAAGTGCATCACATTTATTGTGCACTTTATTTCTATTATTATTCCGTCAGCTCCATCTCAGATCATCAGGCATTAGATCCCAGAATTTGGGACTCCTGATACAAAAGGGCACAGTGCAGGGCCGGTTATATATTAAGCATTTAATAAATAATGGTTACTGTGATGATAAAATCGCTGAGAAATTTGTCCCTTCCCCGACTGATAAATTCTTCCTCAGTTCAAGCCAGGACTCAGACAACACTTACAGAAGGCAAGTCCTTCCAGGGTGTTGGCCTCTAAGAAGTGATTATGAATTAATGGTGCAATCCTTTCTTGTTTTGCATCGGTGGAAAATATGCAAGTCAAGTGTCAAAATATGACGAGCAAGGACCCTACTTGTTAGAGAACCGAAGTGAATTTTTATACATAACTGACTTCTCTCTCCTCAATAACACTCTCCTTTCCTTCCCCCAAATCTAGAATCAATCTGTCTTTTGTATTTTTCTGTAACAACCAACAGACACCAGTAAATTCTCTTTCCTTTGCTAGTGATTCTCTCTTCATGTCCTAAAATGCCTCACACGATAATAAGAAAGCTACCTTGTCCCCAGAGGAGAAAAAATAATTCTCATTCATTCATTTAGTAAACAGTTTTTGAGTTTCTTCTGTACAGATATCCTGAGCTTGCCATTGAGTAGCATCCAATAATAATCCCATTTTTCCCCCCATTTCTGAGGAAAACTTCCTTGGTTCTAAGTGTTTCTCTTCCCATGATTTTTCTTACCCCAAAGCATCTGCCATTCTTTCCTTGCAAGCACATGAATACATGATAGGTGTTTACAACAGGGCAGGGCAAAATGTATTTCATAGGGGGAAAAAAGTTTGTCTGCTTAAGTCCTCAGAGAACTAATTATAGTTTATGATTCAAAAGGCAACTTTAAATTCATGACTGTTGGCAGTTTGTGTAGATTCCAGTTGGGTAAATGGCTTAGCATGTGTGTCATTGAAAATCAAAAAGGAAACAATAGATTTTTGACACATCATGCATTTTAAAACAAACTGATAAATTTTGTGGTGGTGTTCAAAGAAATAGAAGCTTCTCATACACTAGAAGGCTGAGAGGAGCTTCACAGAAACGTTAATGCTTTTCATTCTTCTTGACACTAAAGGAGAAAACATTGCTAAAACCCTGAGTCTTACGGAGGTAATACAGAGCAGACCTTCAGAAAATGATACTTTTCATTCTGGACTTAGAGATATAAATTTTTTTTGTGTGTGTGACATTTAAAAAATATATTTTAAGTATCCAAATAAACATAGTAACTATAGAAAATTAAGAATATCCATTGTTATTGTTTTTATATATACGTCTAGATTTTGCCTATGCCCATGAATGTGTATATAATATATGCTTTATGTGGATATAAAAATGACTATTATTTTGTTTGTACAAAAACTGAATTATACATACCCTTTGGTAAACTGCTTTCTTTTCTACTTGACAGAATATTATTTTGACTCTACTTTTTTTCCATATACCCACCTTTATTTTTTTTAATTAATTTATTTTTAATTGAAGGATAATTGCTTTACAATATTATGTTGGGTTCTGCCCTACATCAACATGAATCAGCCATAGGTGTACATATGTCCCCTCCCTCTTGAAACTCCCTCCCACTTCCCGCCCCATCCCACCTCTCTAGGTTGTTACAGAGCCCCGATTTGAGTTCCCTGGATTTTGACTCTACTTTTAAATAAGGGCAAAGAAAATTGCAGTTTCTCCTTGTACTGCAAAAACCACCTTCAATGTTAGAAAGCTCTTTATAAATAAATTTATGTTCCATCATGGAGCTTAAGTCTTCCTTCTGGATACACCATTATTAATGGAGCGGGAGAATAACTCTCACTATATTACACAGAAATGTAATTCAACATTTTAGAACTCTAAGATGTGTAACACATTGCAGAGGATCTGGATCTTTTCTTGAGGCCCTGAAGGTGCAACAACAAAGACCATCTGGAATATCTCACTGCAAGGCAGAGTCAGGCGATGCGAACACTCTGAGAAGACTATAGGTGAGACAGCACTGCAAGCAGAGCCAGGGGGTTTAATGAAGGGGTGTTTCTGAGGTGGGTTTCATAGGTAGATAAGTTCCATAGTTGAAGGGAAGTTCAGTGAGAGGAAGTTCAGTGAGAGGGGGAGAGAAAGAAGAGAGAGAACTGATCAGAGAGAAAACATCAGAAAAGTCCTGGAGGAAATCTTTATTTTCCACCTATGCAATTGACAAAGATCTTTTGTAAAGTGTTACTTGGTGCTAACCAAGGTCAACTGAGATATGCACCATCACTATTCTCTGTTTGGAATGTAAATTGGTACAGTGTTTATTTCTGGAAAGCAATTTACGATATATGTACTGATAGCCTTAAAATGGTCATACTTTTCGACCTAATAGTCCCATTACCAGTGAGATAATTAAAGAGGTGGAGATGTAAGGGTCTGCATCAAATTGTTACTCATAGTCATGCAACTATGGGAAAACCCTAAATGTTCAAATTTATACAAAATTCATAACTGAATATAATTTTTAAATGTTCTACACTGAGCTTATATTTTTTCTTTTTATTAAACTTTGAAATAAAGAAAATACAGGTTGTCTATTCAGGAAGTGAGTAGTCCCCCTTCTCTGGAGCCCAGATTATATTCAAGGAAGTCATGGGAAATAAGATGGGAAGAGAGGTATGGAGAGCTTCCAGGGGAGATTGGGGCCCTGGTAACTGGTTGGATAGAGAAAAAAGTCTGTAAGGATGCTGAGGAATTGCAGGTGTCATTAGGGGACTTGAGGTGCTTTCGGTGCATGGTAGGAGAAATATAAGTACTGTATTGGGTCCTTTGATTTGGAGTTGTCATCTGAACATCAAGAGACACTTTCTAGTAGTCAGTTTTGGAGCCCAGGTGAGCTGGCAGGGTTGGCCATTCATTCATTCACTCAGTCCACATTGGTTAAGTGTTTGCTGTATGTCAAAGGCTGTATTGGATCCTGTAGATGCAAAAAGAAAGGGTCTTCCATTCTAGTGGGAGATCTTTGTAGAGGTTGTTGGGAGCGGAGAAGACCAAAGGATCACAATGCAGAAGAGGAAAGCTTTGGGCTAAGAACAGGACTAGCACTTCCTTGTAACTCCCAGGGACTTGGCAGGGAGACAGGCTGGGATCGCAGTGTGTCAGGCAGACAAGAAAAGGGATGTGGCTGGGACAAGGTAGCATGTGCTTGGGGATAAGGGGCTTGAGTTCTGGGAAAACACAGTCTTCGGTGCAATAGACAGTGTTCAAAGGGGCACGAGAGTCTTGGGCTCAGTTCTAGAGGCAGGCAAGCCCAAGGGGAATGATGTGATGGGGATGTTAGCGGCAGCAGGGGGTCCAAGTGATCCTCCAAGCCAGGCGGGGATCTGCTTCTCTGGATTTGTCTACCCCATCAGATCTGGACTCTGGTCCACAGGTGGGGCATGGGAAACTCGGTCTGGTCTCTACAGGGTTGGCAAGAATGGGGCTGGTCAGATGCTGCTCAAAGCCAAAGAAGGTGAAGATTAATAACATGGTGGGGCATGGTAGGCAACAAGTTTTGATTTCTCCTTTGAGAAGTTTGATAGTAAATTGGGACTTGCCCAGCAGTCCAGTGGTTAAGACTGAGCTTTTACTGTAGGTTGTGTGTGTCCCCTCCTGGTTGGGGAACTAAGATCTCACATGCCATGTGGTGTAGCCCCCAAAATAATATTTTTAAAATAGTAAGGAAATGAAGAGTAAGAGAAAGCTCTTCAGTGAATTATAAACCAGAGTGTGGAAGTTTGAGGTTCTTACTTTTTATGATAGAGGAGCTGGATACCTATTTGTGGATAAAGGAACGAGAATCAGTAGAGGTGGGTGTCTGGAGGTGAGGGGAAAGAAAGGAGGTATTTGATGAAACAAATCATGGGGAAGGTAGGAAGAGGTGGCCTCAAAGGGGTAAGTGAAGCTTGGCAAAGAGGAGGGATGCTGCACTGATACGTCTGCTCGGTGCTGAGCAATATGTTTGTTAATGTAATACGTGGTTTTCATTACCGTAGAAATAGAGGCACCACTAGAGAAGGTTTGGAAAATAGAAACATAATCCCAGGTGGTGCAGTGGTAAAGAATCTGCCTGCCAATGCAGGAGGCACAAGTTCGATCCCTGGATCAGGAAGATCCCCTGGAGGAGGACATGGTAACGCACCCCAGTATTCTTGCCTGAAGAATCCCATGGACAGAGGAGCCTGGTGGGCTACAGTCCACGGGGTCGCAAAGAGTTGGGACATGACTGAGCACACAGCGCACGCCTGAGCACACCCCGACATACACACTAAGAAAGTTTGGAAAATAAAAACGTAATGCTACATTAACCACAGGAGCTATGATTATTTTTGTGCATTTCCTTCCATGGTAATATTAACAGAGACTTTTCCCATAGCTTTAATCAGAGTACATAAATTCCTTACATCTTGCATTTTTCACTTAACATGACAGCACACACATTTTCTAGGTTACTATATAGTCTTCATAATTTTTTAAATAATATTCCTTCAAATAGTAACAATAATTTATTTCACTAGTCCCCTAACTTTGATTTTAAGGGTTTTTTTAAATGTGTAATAAGAGTAAGACTATAATAAAAAATGTTCAAGTACGTACGTATTTTAGATGATCTCCTTTAGATTCTCAGAAGTTATATTAGTAGCTCAGAGTATGAGCATAATTTTCATGGCTTTTGTTATCTTTTACTTTGTATTTGCCTCAAAATTTCTAGTTCCCAATTTTATAATAACCAGAGTGACTCACTTTTTTTCTCCAAATTTTTTATTTTCCCAAGTTGGGCAGTCCACACAGTTCAGTGTAGAAAAAGGCATCATAACCTCCCAGAATTTTCCAAACCAGTGATCTTTAGTGTCGCCTTTGGTGCTTAAATATCCCCAGTGAGAGGGGCTAGGAGATCCATTGCAGTTGCAGAGTTTTTTTCACTTGGGTTGCTGTGCAGACTCTGCTTACCTACTAACTTCATCCTCTACTAACATGCTGCCAGATACTGCAGGGAGGCTGGAGATGATGGATGGGAAGGTGGCCCTTTCTGTGCTGGGGTTGCTCTTCTTGGTGAAAGCAAAAGTGTTAGTTGCTCAGTCATGTCCCACCCTTTGCAACCCCATAGACTTTAGCCCACCAGGCTCCTCTGTCCATGGAATTCTCCATGCAAGAATACTAGAGTGGGTAGCCATTGTCTTCTTCAGGGGATCTTCCCAACCCAGGGAATGAACCTGGGTCTCCAGGATTGCAGGCAGATTCTTTATCATCTGAACCACCAGGAAAGCTCCCTTCTTGGGGAGGCTGAGCTCAAAGCCACCCACTCATTCAACCCACTTCACACACCTCAGGGTATTGGCTCCACTTCAAAGGCAGCCCTATGTGTTAAAAAAAAAAAAAAAAACATAAATAAAGGAAAAGCCATGATAAAGTGGCCATAAATCTGAAAAGTCTGGCATTATCAGTTATCACTCGTTTTCAAATACATGTTTGGAGTGGATATTCCAGTTTGGGGTTGTGCGTGTATATATATATATTTTATAAAGACTTTTTGAAGAATTGTGCAGTATTTTGCACCCTGACTTGCTGTGCTTGACCCTAAAAAGCTGACAAGGCTGACTGGTAATTTGGAAGGGGCGAGAGGGTTGAGGAGCAGGTGAGAATGGGCCGGTTTCTCTTGGGATGGCAGAGTCCAACCCCCCTGGACTGGCCATGTGCCCATGGAGAGAGCTCTGCTCTTTGGAGCCCTCATCTGGCCGGCAGGCTCACAAACGCGCAGCCTGGGGGACAGAGAGTCTCAGAAAGAAAGGAACACTGGCTTTATAAAGTCTTGCCACTGCTGCCAGCAGAGCAGCTGTTCTTGACCGCAAACAACAAGACGTTATTGGTGAACGTGTAGAAGTGAGTATCCTGGAATGGGTGCTGCACTTACCCTGATGCTATGAGCAGTTCAGTAGGAAAATAAGGGACCGAAGAGATACGCACGTGACTGGGGCCCCTTCTGATACACGCACCCTGTGGTTTGCCTGCAGACGTGAGCAAGGATGCGTCCTGCTCGGAGACCTGCTCCTGTCCCTCCTGTCCGCTCCGAGTCCCCACCATCAGCGACCTGCTCAATGACCAGGACTTACTAGATGTGATCAGGATAAAGCTGGATCCCTGTCACCCAACAGTCAAAAACTGGAGGAATTTTGCAAGCAAGTGGGGCATGCCCTACGACGAGCTGTGCTTCCTGGAGCAGCGACCCCAGAGCCCCACCCTGGAGTTCTTGCTCCGAAACAGCCAGAGGACGGTGAGCCAGCTGATGGAGCTCTGCCGGCTGTACCACCGGGCTGACGTGGAGAAGGTGCTGCGCAGGTGGGTGGACGAGGAGTGGCCCAAGCGGGGGCGTGGAGAGCACCCCAGGAACTTCTAGACCTCGGCTCCTTCTCATTGGCCTCTTTGGACATTGGAACAAGCACAGGTTAAGGAGCAATGTGAATCTATTCTTTTTTTCTCTCTCTTTTCCCACATTGTGCTGCATGCAGGATCTTAGTTCCCTAACCAGGGATCGAACCCATGCTGCTTGCATTGGGAGTGCAGAGTCTTAACCACTGGACCACTGGGAATGTCCTGACTCTGTTCTTTTTCAAGTTTAGGAGAAGGACCCGGAACCATGGACATTGGTTTTCCCCAGAGCTGGCAGTTTTGTGGAGGGGTTGGGTATGTTTTGGTGGTGGAATTCCCTTTAGTTTTGCACATCTGTTTTAATTTAATATTTGAATCTGGAATTGGGGGAAATGTGTTGTAAGCTCCTACGGGGAGCAGGGCCAAAGCTATAATCAGAATGGATTCATGCCAAAATAAAAGTTGCCCTCCTTTAAATACTGAAGATCGAGATTGGAACTAAGATGGTTGATGGCCCCCAAAAGTCATCATCCACAAGGTCCTTGATGAGTAATGACACTCCCACAGCTTAGAAGAAAACCACAGAGAGCACCACCCTTTAGCCTGTTACTCTTTCTGTTACAAAGCACTTAAGTGAACTTACAGGTTACTGGCATTATGTACTGATATACTCCAGGACACAGTTGCCGTCTTTCTTATCCAAACTCTTGTATAATCTGGGCACTTTCAAAGAGGTCTTTGCGTGAGCATTTTCAAATGAAATACTTATTAAAAAAAATTGGTTATTGGGAAGACAAAGTCAGGAATTAGCAGGGCAATAAGGACCACGGGAAAGGTATTGACAAAGAGTTGGCCTTTCAGTATCCTTGGCTTTTCAAAAGTTAATTTAATATTTACTTCTATGTCTTTTCTATCAGGTCAAGTGTTTTGCCCCATAGAGAAAGCTCAGTTGAGAAATAAATAAAAATCTCTGGAGGGAGGAAGGAGGAGGGGTTCAGGATGGAAGGGACACACGTATGCCTGTGGCCAGTTCCTATTGATGTATGGTGAAAACCGTCACAATAATGTACAGTTCATATATTGTACATCACAATTCAGCCCATAGGTGAAAGGCAACCCCCTCTAAAACCTACGATCTCAGCTTAAGACAGAGCCTCAGTATTACCCGGCACATTGGCCAAGAAAGAGAAATCTTTAATGATGATTTAAAGGGGAGGTGTGCTTTAAAATCCAAATTTTAGAGAATCTTAAACCAAATGAAAGATTAGATCCAAAGAATATCCAGTATTCTTGTTTGATGGTTTACTGTGGAAGATGTGGAGGATGGGAGGGAAGCCTTGGTTTACTTGACAATTTCATAAAAGTGCTATTGGTTTTGGCTGTAGGCTTAGAAAATTAAGGTACTTCATCCAGTTTGGGAGGATTCTGTATAAATCCCTGACTAAAAGAAGCAAAAATGATGACTAACATTGATAGGAGTACAAGAAAGATTAGGATTAACTCAAAATTATTTTCTAAACCACTGATATTTTTTCCCCACTGTTTACAGCAGTTTGTTACAGAGGTTGCTGGTATGTGGTCATCAAATGTTATCTCCAAACTTGCAAAATTACTGTAGAGACCTACTGATCACTTCTCATTTTATTCAGTGTTAGTCACACCTAGCTCGTCTTGTCAGATTTAGCAGATAAATGCCAAGTTTATCAAAAGATGCACCCAAAGCAGCAGTCAGAAATAAAATGTAAGTTTTAAAAACTGGGTTCTTTTGCAACTTGATGTCCAGTGGGGGCGGTTGTTACGTGTTGCTTGTCTGCGTGTTCTTGGCACTCTACAGAACATTTGATTGTGTACCGTGTTCGGGATCCCAGGTGGAGCAATGGTACAGAATCTGCTTGCCAGTGCAGGAGACGCGAGAACTCGGGTTGGATCCCTGGGTCGGGAAGATCCCCCGGAGGAGGGCATGGCAACCCTCTCCAGTATTCTTGCCCGGAGAATCCCATGGGCAGAGGAGCCTGGGAGGCTGCAGTCCGCGGGGTCGCAGAGCCGGACACGCAGAGCGTGCACGAGCACCTACGCGGTGTTTCCGAGAGGCTGCGTGTGACGTGTTCGCATGTCAGCCTGGAATGTGCTGTGGGGGGGTGCAGGAGAGCCTTCAGTTACTGTGGACAGTTAGGGAGATGGAACCGAGAGGGTGTGCTTAGTTAGCGTTTGGTGGTTCCAGACCCTCAAGTCAGAGGGTCATCGCTCCGTGGATCCTGACACCTCCTTGTGATAGAATCAGGGGGTCTCAGCATGACACATGTCTTGTGGGACATGTTTCCAAATTTACAAACTGCAGATTTCAATCTCAAAGCTGACTTTTTTTTCACGTTTTTTTTTTTAATGTGGACCGTTTTAAAGCATTTTGAATTTAAAATGTTTTTATTGAATTTATGATATTGTCTGTTTTATGTTTTGGTGTCTTGGCCAAGAAGTATGTGGGATCTTCGTTTCCTGACGAGGGACTGAACCCGTACCCCCTGCATTGAAAGGGGCAGCCTCAACCACTGGACCATCAGGAAGTTCCCCCCAAGCTTAGACAGAACTTACCCTCATAGATACCTGAACGTGGCTATGGTTCATAAACGTCAGTGGAAATTACCTTTGAGTTGGATCAGAAGTGTTAAGACACAAGAGTTCAGAGGGTTCAGAGCTAAGAATGCTCCTTTATCTTTATGTTCAGGAATTACAGAGAAACCACGAGAGACCACAGAGCACCACCCACTCATCTCTCCATTTGGCAGCATTAGTTCCAAAGCCCTGATGGCTAATAATTTCCATCACTGGCTATAAAAGCTTAAGTTTCTATTATAATTGCATAGCGGAAGTGGCAAGGTAGAAGGGATTTTTTTTAAAAAAATAGAGTTGATATAAGTATGTTGTTTTAATTTCACTCTATCATTTGCACATATCAACATCTACATTCATTGGCATTTACCTTAGGAAACGTTTTAATTATTAAGAGTATGGTATTAGCAGAGAGAGATTTAACCAAAAATTATTTTTAATTAAAGTTCATTCAGATTCTAGACTTTGACCAAATGGAGGTTGACTTTCATCTGTGTTACATACAGAAATGTCAAAAGTAAATCTCAACTGAAATAGAACTATAACACAATTCTGTAATAACCCCAAATAATTTTCTTTAAAGTTTGTATTTAGTAATAAGTACTGTATTAGCCTGACTATGCTGATACTTTACAAAGGTCAAAGTGGAAAAGAAGGGAATTACTTTATGACTGATTGATCAAATAATTGTTTAAATGTATTCATGAATACTTAAAAGCTTTGTTCTGTAGGAATGCATGTTGAATTGACCACACTGTGAACTAATCTGCTTTTGGTGAGGTCCTTTGCTACTAAAAGGATGAATTCTTTTTAGCTAAGTTCCAAGGTACACTCTTTTAAACAAAACTCCCACCTGCAATGTTACAGTGTTACGTGTTGTGGCTCTATGTAATATGCATTTTATTTGGTTGCAATAGAAAATTACTACTTGCAAGGGAATGGAAAGCAAAATAGACACCACATACACACCCAGGACGTATGCACACAGAGGAAGACTCATGTGGAAGGAAGACACAAATAAAGCACAGAGTTATTTAAATTATTAAATAATTTAAATTTACCTAAATTAAAATTATAAGATTTTAAATAGTTAGGGCTTAGGTTGTTTGCCTGGATGGCCCATCAGTATTCAAGATAACTTGTCTGCACAAGTCTTCCTTTTTTGTGACACTAAATAATACAAATTTGATAATATAGAAAGACTCCCCTGGCGATCCAGTGGTCAGACTCTGTGCTTCCACTGCAGGGGACGCGGTTCAATTCCTGGTTGGGGCACTAAGTTCCCACAAGCTGCGTGGCCATAATAACAATAATATAGAAAATGAGTGGTGATAGACAAAGATGCTACCGGGTAATTTTTATGTGGTGCTGCCCTCTGCTGGAAAATGAAATCTATTTGTATCCTTTCGGGCTTGGTTAAGACCAGCCTGTGTGTGTGCCCGTCACTAAGCCGTGACCCCATGGACTGTAGCCCACCAGGCTCCTCTGTCCATGGAATTCTCCAGGCAAAGAATACTAGAGTGGGTTATCATTCCCTTCTCCAGGGGTCTTCCTGACCCGGGGATCAAACCCCTGTCTCTTGTGTCTCCTGCACTGGCAGGCAGATTTTTTACCATCTGAGCCACCTGGGAAGCCCTGAGACCAGCCTAGAACCACCCTTCTATTGATTATTGGTTGTAGGTTAGAACCCTTAGAAGTAGCCCACAAAAAAATCGGAAGAGTGCAATTATTTTACAGATTGACCAATGTTAATGGAATGAGGCGGCGTAATTAAGATGAGGGCTCCTGTCCCCTGAAGGTATCCCCATCATGACAACACCCATCACTGAGACGAAATGTGGGACAGCCAACCCTAGTTCCAGCTCCTCACTCTGGGAACTCTCCCTAAACGCTCAGCAGGGCCTTTCCCCTGGAGATTTAAGATTAGCAGTCTGTGGTCTGTTTTGCTCTCAGTCTGATAAACATCACAGGAAGAGTGGCTTCTGTGTAAAAAGGCAGAGGAATTGATCTTGCTCAGTTGCAGCAGACTTCAAGGAAGACTGCTGGCTGCATCTTCCTCTATAATACATAAAAGAAATACAGCATTTTAAATGCAGTCCTCATAACTAAGATCTAGCAAATTTTCTTTCTCTTTTTCAGATGAGTGAATGTATTTCATTGAGTTTAGAGGCCAAGACTATCCTCCTTATATTAATAACATTTTTCCACTTCTGTCCTCCCTGTTCTAGAATCTTCCTCTCCTCTGGATTCATGTTTCTGCCCTCTGTATTGCTTGTTTTAGGGCCAGTTCCTCAGTCTTTGAATCAGATTTCTTCTATATGCCTGTGGCCTTCTTACTCCAGTGACCTGCCAACATTGGCTTCCCCCCCTTTGTTTTGCTTATACATATAGAGGATTGTCTTTCATATTTAATGACACTTTGGGCCTAAGAACATTGAAACTGTTTTCTACCCCTGGTAACCAAAACATCTACAACTGCGTGTACTCGAGGAAGTGACTGAGAAGCAGTCTCCCTCCTGATTCTGTGATTTCCTGCCTGGGAGTTCCAGCTCCACCTTCTGAAATGTGTGCACTTGTGTATAAGTGGACAAGGGCAAATCTTGCTCCCCATTTGTTTGGAGGGTTGCAGCCGTGATGCTGAGCCAAGTGCCAGGCAAGTGGGCGCCGCACCTGGGGAGCCCATCACCTAGAGGAAGACCCAGAGCAGAGGAGGGGAGACTGTCCTCTTTGTCCCCATGGCCATCTTAGCCAAAGACACCACAGTTGAAGAGATCAAAGCAGTCAACAGTGCAACTGGGTGTGAAATGATCGAGTTTATCGACCCTTTTGGAAATGTAAAGATTATAGCTTCTCGTGGTCCCAGAGCTGAGCTGAGCTCATATGCTTGATGTGACCTTCGATGACTATTTTCCTTTGAGATGTACGCTCGAAAGCTCCATGGAGGCCTTCTTCACCAATGCTTTATATGACTGAATGTTTGTGATCCTTTATATGTCTTCATGCTGTGCGTTTGAAGATGCCTTCATTTTGATGTCGTGCATGATTTTATATGTTTCTTTATAAATATAGGTTATTTTAAATTATCATAGTGGGTGCTACAAAATTAAATGGATGTCCACCATAACTCTAACTTAGGTGCTTTTATGCAGATTCTAACACAGTCGTTGACTCCTTTGTTCTCTTGGTCACTCATCAGTCAGAAACCTAGTGACTTTCTATAATACATCCCAGGGATGCAAAGATAAGCAAGACCTTCCTTCCCTCCAGGAGCTTTAGATGAGGGAGTCATTGAACATGATGAGAGGCATTCCTGGAGAAGGTGCCACACACACCCAGGAAGGGGCAGAACCAAGTGAGAATCGCTGAGGCAGGAGGAAACTCAGGTGAATAAGTAGTCTGATGAAGTGTTTGGGATGTTGTAATACCTGCACGTGAAGAGTGTTTTCACAGTCACTTTCCGCCTCTCCTAACTTTCTCTGGCCCAGGCTGGTCTACTGAGCTGCCAGACACCCCAACTACCACGCAGTAGCTTGACATCTCCACGCAGCCGCTTCCCAGTTACCTCAAATCCAACACATGACTCCCCCGCTGACACTTCCTCTTCACCAGAGTTCCCTATCTGACCATCTACCTTGCTGGTAAATCACCCTCAAGACCCCCTCCCAAATGTCTCTTCAATCTCTTCCCTCTACTCCATCCTCACGACCATCCTACGCCAGGCAGCCACCCTTTCTCATCCTGAAACAGCCTCCCAAGTGGTCTCCAACCGCTGGACGAATCCTGCCAGCCCCACGTTAGCTCCTTCGATGGGCTCCCGCTGAAGATAAAATCCCAAGGCGGCAGCATGGCCTCTAGGGCCCCGGGACTTGCCTGTGTGGCTTGTCATCGTGTCCACTCTTCTGCAGCTCCTGATGCTTTAGCCACACTAGACTGTGGGGTCCTCGGCCCCCCACACCGCAGCTTCACTCAGACCTGGGCCCACCGCCCTTCCCTAGCCCTGCCTCTTCAGGCCCAGGTCTTGCCTCTAACCCTGCTCTTACCAGGAAAGCATCCCTGCCTCCCAGACTTGGTTGTCTTCCTATTATATCACCCCACAGCACTCATCACAATAATAACTTGATTGGTGGTGTCAAGCCCGCTTGGCTGCAAACCACAGAGGATTAGGAGCCTTGTTTGCTGTTCACTGCTATCATTAGCACTAACTGGCCTGGAGTGATTCGAAATATGCTGAAGAAGTGAAATGGAACTAAGAAAGGAATACTTTAAATAAAGTGAAAGCTTTAAAAAAATTTTTTAACTTTATCATGGTTCTTGAGGAGGAAAAATGTTATAAATAGAAAATACCAATTGAGGGGTTTTACATACCAAAGCGTGAATGCCTCTGGGACACATGTCGCTTTTATTTTAATGAGGTTCATCCCCTTCCATTCATTTTCTGGCTTCAAAAAGCCAGAAAAAGCAAAAATCTTCTGGAATTAGATGGCAATGAATCTTTCACAGAATTGTGAACCTACTACAAAACCCCAGAATTGTGTGCTTTAAAGTGCTTTTTCACATGTGAATTTTATGTTATGTGAATCGTATCCCAATAGGGGGAAAAAATATATAAAAAATAAAGCTGTCCGCACAGGGGAGAGTGAAGCAGCAACTCCCAGCTCCCAGCAGCTGAGGGGAGCCAGGTAAAGGCAGAGGGGAAAGTGAGGAGGAGGCTGGACTTGAAGCCAGTGAAGACTGCTCTGTGAGTCCAACCAAGCAGGGTGCCTTCCATCTCCCTAATGATAGCCAGGATGCTGCTGAAAGCGCTCTGGACCCCTGCTGTCCTCTGCAGAGCTGGAGATCCTGCTCCTCAGAGGGGCCATGGAGCTGAGGACCCTGCTCCAAATACCACCCTCCATCCCACCTCTCGACCTGCAGGCCCCTCAGCCTCTCTCCCGGGAAGACATAGGCCAAAATACCAAGACAGCCAAGCGACCAGGGCAGTAACAGTTGGATTTGTCCAAGGTACAGAAAATCATCATGTTTGCTGTGGACTCGATAAAGTAGCAACAAGGGAGAACGGACCGGAAAAGGGAAACAAAGAGAAATAAATGGCAAGAATTGGTTCTTCCTCTATGTGTATGTCTCTGAAAAAAGCCAGATCAAAAAAGCGTTATTCTTCTGGAGTGACGGATTTGGAAGAGCTGCTTATACCTCTTTTAGATGATTTCTGTTTCAAGTTTTAAATAGAAACTAATAGGGGAAATTACATTAAGTCAGTCAGCAAACATTTACGGAGCATTTACTATGGTCAAGCCCTCAACTGAGTTCTGAGAAGACAATGATGGACCCCAACCCTCAAGGGGCCAACAAATCCAGGAATGCAGACAGTCAAGAAAACGGGCAACTGTTGTGTTAGGAAGCCAAAGTTTCTCTTTGATAGCTAGAATTTAGAATTCAGTCAGTATATTTACGGGGGAACAAATGGTAAGTTCCATGAGGACAATTTAATAAAGGAACTAATTACAAGAGAGAAAGGAAACCAAGGAGGAGCTAACAGAAGCAGGCGCCTAGGTCTAAAGGAGAGAGACGAGGGAGAGGTCAGGGGGAACATAGATGGTGGCCCATGGTTTTAGCACTGAGTATTTGGTTATAACACAGTTTATTTTATCACTCATCTTACTGAAGGACATCTTGGTTGCTTCCAAGTTTTGGTAGTTATAGTTACATTATATTGCTATGTAAACATCTGGGTGCAGTTATTTGTGTAGACATAAAGTTTTGTGCTTATTTGAGCAAATACCAGGGAGTGCAATTGCTGGATCACACGGTAAGAGTATTTTGGTGTTAAGGTTTTTGATTCATTTTTAAGTTGGGTGTTTTTTGTTGCTTTCGTTAAGCTTTTAGAGCTCTCTCTTTTTAAAAACTTTTTTTAAAATGTATTTATTTATATTTTACTTTACATTTTCATGTTGGTTTTGCCATACATTGACATGAATCCACCATGGGTATACATGTGTTCCCCTTCCAGAAACCCCCTTCCACCTCCCTCCCGATTCCATCTCTCTGGGTCATCCCAGTGCACCAGCCCTGAGCACCCTGTATCAAGCATCAAACCTGGGCTGGCGATTCATTTCACATATGATAATTTACATGTTTCAATGCTGTTCTCCCATATCATCCCACCCTTGCCCTCTTCCAGAGTCCAAAAGACTGTTCTGTACATCTGCATCTCTTTTGCTGTCTCACATACAAGGTTATCATTACCATCTTTCTAAATTCCATATATATGCGTTAGTATACTGTATTGTTGTTTTTCTTTCTGGCTTACTTCACTCTGTATAATAGGCTCCAGTTTCATCCACCTCAGTAGAACTGATTCAAATGTATTCTTTTTTATGGCTGAGTAATATTCCATTGTGTATGTGTACCACAGCTTTCTTCTCCATTCGTCTGTTGATGGACATCTAGGTTGCTTAAAAGTCCTTAATCAGAGGTGCTCTTTGCCAGCATATTGTCCCAGTCTGGGGCTTGTCCTCTCATTCTCTTGACACTGTCTTTTGCTAGCAGAAGTCTTCAATTTTACCCAAGTTCAGATCATCAGTTATTTATTTCATGAACCCTGTCTTTGGTGTTGTATCTAAAAAACCATCACTGTACCCACGGTCATCTAGGTTTTCTCCTATGTTACCTTCTAGGAGTTTTATAGCTTCCATTTAACAGTTAGGTGTAAGATCCATTTGGAGCTAATTTTTGTGAAGGATACAAGGTCTGTATCTAGATTCATTTTTTGAATGTAGATGTCTAATTGTTCAGAACCATATGCTGAAAAGGATATCTTTACTCCACTTTATTCCCCTTGCTCCTTTGTCAAAGACCAGTTGCCTCTATTTACGTGGCTTTGCTTCTGGGCTTTCTGTTCTGTTGATCTGTTTGTCTATTCTTTCGAGCATACTATGGTATTCTTGATTACTGTGCCTCTGTAGTAAGTCTTAAAGCTAGGTAGTGTCAGTCCTTCTGTTTTGTTCTCTCTTCCAATATTGTGTTGGCTATTCTAGGTCTTTTACCTCTCCATATAAACTTTATAATTTGTTGATATCCATCAAATAGTTGGATGACATTTGATTTGGATTACATTGAGTCTATTAATCAATTAGGGAAGAACCGATAGCTTAATAATATTAAATATGCCACTTCTAGGAATCAACCCCAAAGAGACAGGGTGGCTATATACAAAGACATGTACCCAAAGTTATCACTGAAGCATTCCTTGTGATAGATGAGAAACAATCCAGATATCCACAGGTTAAGTACACTATGGAATGTTGACACAGTGGAGTAATATGCAGCTATAGAAATGAAGTGAGAATCTCTGCGTACCACTGTGGAGTGATCGTCAAGCTAGATGTGAAGTAAAAAGAGCAAAGTACAAAACTATTCATGGTGTGCTACTTTTTGTCTAAGATGAGCATATGAACAGATAGATGCAACCATCCACTAATGTTACCCGTAGAAAGGGGGAGCAACTAGGATGGGGAGGACAGTGGTAGAAGTTAGAATTCCTTGAATGTATCTTGTTTGTAAATTTGGCTTTGAATTCATGTAAATATTTCATAAAATTGTAAACCAGAATTAAACCAAAGTTAAATAAATAAAAAGCAAGCCCCAAGAATTGAAAGCACAATGAAACTAATGAGCGTAAATGGTATATTAAGGTGGTGGCTTACTCACAGAGATACATTATTTCAATTACTTTTTTAAAAAAAATTGTGTTTAACACATGACATAAAATTTAGCATGGTAACCAGTCTAAGTGTACAGTTCAGTAGTGTTAAGTACATTCACACTGTTGCACAACCAATCTCCAGAACTTTTTCATCTTTCAAAATTGAAACGCTACCATTAAACAACTTCCCATTTCCTCTTCCCCCAGCCAGTGGCAACTACCACTCTGCTATCTGTTTCTATTTGATTACTTTAGAAGCCTCATATAAACAGAATCCTACAGGATGTGTCTTCTTGTGACTGGGTTACTTCACTTTGCATGATGTCCTCAAAGTTCATTTATGTTGTAAAATGTGACTAAGTTTCCTTCCTTTTTTAAGGCTGAGTAATGCCGTATCATATGAAGATATGACATTTGGTTTACCATTCGTCTGTCAGTGGACATTTGGGTTGCTTCCACCTCTGGACTATTGCAAATCATGCTGCTGTGAACATGGGTATGCAAATATCTCTTTAAGAGCCTGTTCTTAGTTCTTCTGGATATATACCCAGAAGTGGCATGGCTGGATCATATGGTAATTCTATTTTTAATTTTTTGAGGAACTTCCATACTGGTTTCCATAGGGGCTACACAACTTGGTACTCCCAACAGTGCAAAAGAATTCTGATTTTCCATATCCTTGCCAACACATTGTTCTTATCATTTTATTATAGCCATCCTAATGAGTGTGAGGTGGTATCTCACTGTGGGTTGGATTTGCATTTATCTAACTACTAATGATGTTGAGCACCTTTTCTTATGTTTGTTAGTCATTTGTATATTATCTTTGGTGAAATAAATGTCTTTTAAAGTCCTATGCACATTTTTGAATTGGATTATTTGTCTTTTTGCTGTTGAGTTGTAGGAGTTCTTTATATATTCTGGATATTAACCCCTTGTCAGATGTAATTTACAAATACTTTCTGCCATTCTACAGGTTGCCTCTACATTCTGTAGGTTGTGTCCTTTACACACAGAATTTTTAGGTTTGATGTCCTACTTGTCTAGTTTTAAATTTATTATCTGTGCATTTGGTGTTATATTTAAGAAGTCATTGCTAAAATCCAACATCATGAAGTTGAAAACCATCGAATTTTATGGTTTTAGATTTTGTGTTTAGTTCCTCAATCCATTTTGAGTTAATTTTTATATGGAGTGTAAGATAAGCATCCAGATTCATTCTTTGGCATGTGGATAGGCAATTTTCCCAGTATCATTTGTTGAAGGGACAGTTGTTCCCCCACTGAGTGGTCTTGGCACCCTTGTTGAAGATCATTTGACCACACACATAATGGTTCATTTCAAGGTTCTCTGTTCTGGTACGTTGGTCTAGGTGTCTGTCTTTATGCCAGTACTACACTATTTTGCCTACTAACTTTCTGAAATCAGGAAATGTGAGACCTTTAACTTTTTGTTTTTCAAAACTTTTGTTTTTTCAGGATTCCTTGAGATACCATATAAATTTTTGGACTTTTGTTTTTGTTTCTGCAAAAACATTGTTGGGATTTTGATAGTGCTTGCAGTGAACTTATAGATCACTTTGGGTAATATTATCAAATTACTTTAAAACACAGAAATGTAATTATTAATATACGTGTGTATATATATATATCTGTATCTTATGAGATACAGCCTATGGATAGAAAATGACTGCTAATAAACCTTGGTTTGGTTCTGTAATCATATGGTTATGATAATATTTATCCTTTTCCCCGGAAACTATTATAAAATATAAAGCAAATAAGTAAGTATATTAATTTTGTTAGAAACTTTTTTATAAGAAAAGTGAGGTATAAAGATAAAATGATTAAAAAGCTCAGTGAAAACATTGTAATGCTAAACTGAAAGAAATCAGTATAAACTCAGATGTTTAAAAAATTAAACTCTTCTTCTAGCTCTATTCACTAGGAAGTCTAGAAACAAAACCCAGATGCCATGAGTACCCCTCATCAAAATTATAGTCTCTAATGCCATTTCCCACTACAAGTTTCCTTGGAGAAACTGCTAAATCCAAGTTTGGCAGGAAATAAAAATGGTAGCTTGAGACATCTTGTCATACCAGAAATGTTGAGTCAAAAGAAGTCAGAAGCCAACTCAAAGGGTTGGTTAAAGATAGGATAACCTAAGTATCAGAAAAATAGAAACAAATCAAATATATTAATATTCATGAATTCATAATGATATTTTAGAAAACTAACTCATTGGTTACCTTTTGTGGAGGCTAGGAAACCAACTTATTATTAAGAAAACTAAGTGAAGGGAAGGAATCAAGCAAATGACCTGTCTTTCTGGCATAAACTTCACCTTGGGGTTACCAAATTTGAAAGAATATTTCCTTACAGAAGAAATCCAGCTTATAAATGCAGGAGGAATGCTATCATTGATATATCACTTTTCAGTTTTTCATGAAATAATGGGTCCAGGCAGCAGTGGGGAGAAAAACAACTGATGGGAATTTTGTACTAGATCAATGGATCACGCTGAGAACATCTCAAACCACTGACCAGTCGTGATACCATACAGAGAAAAACAACCAGTGTTACATAGGTGAAGTATAATTAGCCAGTGCGATTTCCCTGAGGTGTGGTTATTGCTAATAGGAAAGTAACCAGAGGACTTCCCCAGTGGTTCAGTGGCTGAGACTCCGCGTTCCCAGTACAGGGGCCTGGGTTCAATCCCTGGTCAGGGAACTAGATCCCAAAAGCCGCAACTAAGGGTTAGCACGCCATAGCTGAAGACCCTGCAGGCAGCAACTAAGATCAGAGGTCCCGCGTGCCACAGCTGAGACCAGGTGCAGTCAAATAAATAAATAAATATTTGAAAAGAAGGACACCAGACTTTAAGCTTCTTCTGCTGACTTGTAATTGGAAATACATTCCACTATGAAGTCATCTGGGCAAGAAACTGAACGTGATCTTATTAACATTAAAGTCTAACAACCAGTTTTGAAGTTTTTCAGATTAATGGAGTCTGAGATTTGCTTCAAAGTGACCTGGGGGTGGGGAGAGAGTGGTTTAGAAGCAGATGAAACGAGATAGGACTTGCTGATAATATATGTCCATGCTGGACCTAGACCGTGAGTGGATGGGAATTCATCCCACTATCTCTTATGTGTATGTTCTGAAATTTTCAAAATAATTTTTTTTTAATTTTGTAAGTATTTGGACTCAATAACATTTTTCTATTTGGAAAAACCACCTGGATTACTTACTTGCTCCAACCTGTCACAAAAATTCTTCCCTTGAGGTTTTGCTTGTCACTTTATTTTATAATGAGCTGTGTAAATACAAGCTGGAAGCAGATTAGCTGTGTGCAGGAGGGGTTGGTTAAATATTAGGAGAGGGAGACTGAGGGAGGCCTTTTAACGATTTTATGTATTGCAGCAACTATGTTGGAACAAAGATCACAATGAAGATTAACAGTTACTAATATCACTCTTTTGCACTTTAAAAAAATTCATATATGTGATTACTGAATGTCTAACTCACACTAGATTTAAGGAAAGATCGGGCTTTCCTTGTGGCTCAGCTGGTAAAGAATCTGCCTGCAGCATGGGAGACCTGGGTTTGATCCCTGGGTTGGGAAGATCCGCTGGAAAAGGGAAAGGCTACCCACTCCAGTATTCTGGCCTGGAGAATTCCATAGACTGTATAGTCCATGGAATTGCAAAGAGTTGGACACGCTTGAATGACTTTCACTTCATTTCATCTTCTCAGATTGCGCAGTGGTAAAGAATCCATCTGCCAATGTAGGAGACACCCTGGAGAAGGAAATGCAACCTGCTCCAGTATTCTTGCCTGGAAAATTCCATGGACAGAGGAGCCTGGCAGGCTACAGTCCATGGAGTCACAAAGACTGAGCGACCAAGGGCACACGCACACACACACACATACATTTTTTTTTGGTCACAATGTGCAACATGTAGGATTTTATTTCCCCAACTTGGGATCGAACCTTGCCCCTGGCATTAGAAATGCAGGCCGCTGGACCGTTGGACTTCCAGGGAAGTCCCTGGGAAAGCTATTTTTTTTTACCCACTGTATCTCTAGTGTGTAACAGTTTGTTCAATTTATATATGTACGTGTGTGTGTGTACGTAAACTTTTAAAGGGTTCTATTTTGTTTTGACTTTTAAGTAATTTCAGCTATATTCTTATATCAAATAACAGTACAACATGTTCTAGTTAACATACCATATTCTGCCAAGGCATTCAAGAAAAGTATTTTGAAAATGGGACAGCATCTCATTCTTGGAGCCACTGGGATAAATTAATCCACATTCCTCTGAAGATCTCTCCTGTTTCCAAGATTCTTTTATTTTATGACAAAGCCATAGTTCTAGAAGCTTGTTTCTCAGACCTGAAAAGACTCAACTTGGGACATGATCCTGTAGAACATAAGAGGTAAGCCTAATCAATCAACACAGGGGGTCTAGAGGGTGAGAAAAGACGTTGAGTTCTCTGTGTGGTACCAGTCTTGGGTTGTGGGAGAGATGATTAGTTCAAAGCTAGAGGATTCAAAGAAGACATGAATCCATGTAGAATGAGGGGGAGAGTCAGAAGAAGTAGATGATACCAACCATAAAAATTTCCCTGGGAAGTAGACATACATATAAGAAATATGAGTGCTATGATTGTGTGAAGGATGCATTCCTAAAGACTGCGTAATTCAAGACTAATTTCCTCACAAGAATAAATGGAAAGCAGTATATGTGTTCTCAGAGTTCATAAATCTATATATATTATGGCAACTTTTGATTTTAATACTGCTTTTATTTATCATTATTATTGCGAAAGGTTCTAGAGTTCTGGCTCCTAAATTCATGGTGGAAAAAAAAATCAAAGTAATTATTTAGATTTCTTTATAGTGTTTTATCACACGTAACTTGTATTCCAGAATTACTGATATGGGAGCACATTTTCCCAGCAGTGGCATCACCATTTAATGAATGTTTGGAGGGCCAACATTTCAAAAAGCTAATATAATAACAAAAATAACACAGCAGCACAATAATAAGCAAAATCACTACCAGAAATGTTTCCTGGCTTGAAACAAGATAGTTCACATCATTGACAAAATATGGCAGGTGTTTAGTCAATTAATCCTGTGAACGGTATATACAGTTTAAATTCACAAGTCTAAAATCATGTGATTTTAAGTTTTTTTTTTAAATTGGGGCAACATATACTACTTCATATTTTAATTCTTTAATTATAGTTGATTTACAATGTTAACATTAGTTTCAAGTTTATATCAAAGTGATTCAGTGCCATATTGTTGCTGTTCAGTCACTAAGTCGTGTCCAGCTCTGCGATACCATGGACTGCAGCATGCCAGGCTCCCCTGTCCTCCACCATCTCCCAGAGTTTGCTCAAATTCATGTCCATTGAGTCAGTGCTGCTATCTAACCATCTCATCCTCTGCTGCCTACTTCTCCTTTTGCCTTTGATCTTTCCCAGCATCAGGGTCTTTTCTAATGAGTCAGCTCTTTGCATCAGGTGGCTAAAGTGTTGGAGCTTCAGCTTCAGCATCAGTCCTTCCAATGAATATTCAGGGTTGACTTTCTTTAGGACTAACTGGTTTTATCTCCTTGCAGTTCAAGGGGCTCTCAGGAGTCTTCTTCAGCACCACAATTTAAAGGCATCAGTTCTTTGGCGCTCAGCCATTCAGTGCCGTATATGATTTATACATATAGATATATACACACATATATATGGGATATATATATATATAGGATTGGGTTGGCCAAAAAGTTCATTTGGGTTTTTCTGTAACGTCTCATTGAAAAACTTTTTGGTCAACCCAATATATATTCTTTTTCACATACTTTTCCATTATCAGGATATTGAATATAGTTCTTTGTGCTATACAGTAGTTCCTTGGTCCTTGTTTATTTTATATATAGCAGTGTGTGTGTAATTACTATTTTTCTATCACACTATTTTTAAATTTGTACTTTATGAATGTGGCTTCTTGAGTAAGGAAAGAGGACAATAAAGATAGATGAAAAAGAAATTGATCCAACCAGAAATGATCCCTTCATCTTTGGAAGTCTAAGGCAATTGTCTACAAGCAATTTGTAACATGTAGTCTTGCGACCATTTTAGAATTATAAGCAGTATTTTAAAATGAAAAATGAGAGTGCTTCATTCAAGAGTACTGTTTTGTGAAATTTTTGTTTCCATGATTTTAAATAGATATGTAACAAGTCTCAAAGTAAATGTATTTCTTATTGTGGTCTACTTGAGAAAAGGTACCACTGTAGTATCTTCTGCTTAAGAAACAAAACAAGACAATAAAAATATTCCCTTTACCTCACCGCTTCCTTAGCCTTAGCACTTTTTGTTCCTCTTCACAGCAAAACTTAAGATATTTATAGTCATTGTTTCCACCACCTCACATGCCTCAGTCCACTTCAGAGTCAGTCACCAATGACCGCACGTTGCCACATTCATCGGTCACTTCCGTGTTCCTTGACCTCTTGGCAGCACAGCTGGTTGTCCAGCTGTCTTAGAACACTTCCTTCCTTTGGCTGCTATGACACATTTGCAGCAGGTCTCCATGGCCGCCCCCTCTCGGTCTCTCTTGTTGCTTTTTCTCCTTTCTTCTTCCAGAGGGCTCTGTCCAGGTCAGCTTCTCCTTCTGCCCACTTTCCCTTGTGACCGCATCAAAGCCCATGACTTCCCCGCCTATCATTTCTCCTCCGGTACTCTGCTTAGCCGTGCTGTGGTCTCTGTGCCTGAAAACCTTCAGTGTGTTCTCAAGAGCCCCGAAGACTTTGCATTAGCTATTCCTTCACTCAACAGTGCTCTTCCCCAAGATCTTCATGTGACTGCCTCCCTTCTTTTTCACTTTTTTATTTTTAAATTTTTATTGGAGTATAGTTGCTTTACTTTTTAATTGAGATATAGTTGATTTACAATGTTGTGTTTCAGGTATACAGCAAAGTGATACATACATATATATCTATATCTATCTATCTATCTATATATATATACATATATATATATATATATATATACGTGCTAAGTTGCTTCAGTTGTGTCCAACTCTTTTCAACCCTATGTAGCCTGTCCTGTCCACAGGATTCTCCAGGCAAGAATACTGGAGTAGGTTGCCATTCCCTTCTCCAGGGGCTGTTCCTGATCCAGGGATTGAGCCCGCATCTTCTTCGTCTCCTGCCTCGCAAATGAATTCTTTACCACTGAGCCGCCAGGGAAACCTATATATAAGTATATATAAAAACAGCTCATGCAGCTCAAAATTAAAGAAAAACAACCCAATAAAAATCTGGCAGACGACCTAAATAGACATTTCTCTAAAGAAGATATACAGATGGCTGACAGGCACATGGAAAGATGCTCAACAAACCTAATTATTAGAGAAATGCAAATCAGAACTACAATATGCTATCATCTCTCACTGGTCAGATGGCCATCATCAAAAAGTCTACAAATAATAAGTGCTGGAGAGGATGTGTGTGTATATGTGTGTGTGTGTGTGTGTGTGTGTGTGTGTGTGTGTACTTTTACAGATTATTTTCCATCATAGGTTATTGAATATAATTTCCTGTGCTATACAGTAGAAACTTTATCCATTTTATACATGATACTGTAGATCTGTTAACCTGAAACTCCTAATTTATCCGTCTTCCCCTTTTCCTTTTTGGTAACCAAAGGTTTGTTTTCTGTGTCTGAGTCTATTTCTGTTTTGTAAATCAGTCCATTTGCATCCTTTTTTAGATTTCACAGAGAAGGGATATCATAGATATTTGTTTTCCTCTGTCTGACATTATTCCCTTAGTACAATAATCTCTAGGTCCATGCACTGCTTCAAATGGCATTATTTCATTCTCTTTTATGGCTGAGTGATGTTCTGTTGTACATGTGTGTGTGTGTGTGTATATACACTACATCTTCTTTACCCATTCATCTGTTGATAGACACTTAGGTTGCTTCCACGTCTTGGCTGTTGTAAATAGTGCTGCTGTGAACACTGGGGTGCATGTTTCTTTTCAAATTAGTTTTTGTCTTTTGTGGCTATGTGCCCAGGGGTGGGATTGGTGGGTCATATGGCAAGTCTATTTTTAATTTTTAAAGGAATCTCCATTTTGTTCTCCACAGCGGCTGCACCAGCTTACATTACTAGCAACAGTGTAAGAGGGTTCCCTTTTATCCACACCCTCTCCAGCACTTATTATTTGTAGACTTTTTGATGATGGCCATCTGACCAGTGAGAGATGATAACATATTATAGTTTTGATTTCCATTTCTCTAATAATTAGGAACACTGAGCATCTTTCCATGTGCCTGTCAGCTATCTGTATATCTTCTTTAGAGAAATGTCTATTTAGGTCTTCTGCCAATTTACTATTGGGCTGTTTTTTTTAGTATTGAGCAGCATGAGATGTTAATCTATCTTGGACATTAAGCCCTTGTCAGTCACATGCTTGCAAATATTTTCTCCCAGTCCATAAGTTGTCATTTCGTTTTGTTTAGCTGTCTCCTTTCTTTGATTTACCAGCAGCTTAAATGTCACCTTTTTGGAGAGACTTTCCCAGGCATGCAACTAAAGTAGTCACCCAAGTGCTCCCAATTACATCATCTTAATCTTCTCCACGGAGAAGGCAATGGAACCCCACTCCAGTACTCTTGCCTGGAAAATCCCATGGATAGAGAGGCCTGGTAGGCTGCAGTCCATGGGGTCGCTCAGAGTCGGACATGACTGAGCGGCTTCACTTTCATTTTCATGCATTGGAGAAGGAAATGCCAACCCACTCCAGCATTCTTGCCTGGAGAATCCCAGGGACAGGGGAGCCTGGCGGGCTGCCATCTCTGGGGTCGCACAGAGTCGGACACGACTGAAGCGACTTAGCAGCAGCAGCAGCAGCAGTCTTCTCCAAAATGCATCACTCTCTGTGTCCCCCACTGGAATGCAGTGCCACTGAAACAAGAACAGGCATGCTCCCAATGCAGGGGGCATGGGGTTCGATCCCTGGTTGGGGAACTAATGTCCCCATGCTGCACAATGAGGTCTAAAAGAAAAAATTACTACTTGCCATAAACAAGAGCAGTCAAAACTGCTCTTTCCTCGTGGAGCTTGTAGTTTGGTGGGTGAAGTGAAATAAAAAAGGTAAATAATACAGCATATTAGATAGAAGATGGTAAACGCTAGAGCGTAATAAAGCAAGAAAGAGTGATAGGGGAGTGTGTGTGTGTGTGTGTGTGTGTGTGTTTCGGGAGGGTGTCTACAATTTTAAATACAGTGGTCAGGAAGGGCCTCACTGAGAATTGACACCGAGTAGACTTTTAAGGAGGTAAAGGAAACATCACAAGGAAGGGTTCTGACCTGGGAGTGTGACGGGCACACAGGTGTGGTGAGAACACCACACAGGCCAGTGTGGTCAGCACAGAATAAGGGAGGAGGAACATGGTTGGACGTGAAGTCAGAGCACACAGGGATGGGGCCAGATCATGTAGCGGACTTGCACTCAAAGAATGAGCAAAAAGTAGTGGAAGGTTTGAGAGAGGAGTAACATTGTTTGGATCCTGTGTTGTCATGAGAATAGACTGTAGGGGGGGAGGGCAAGAGCAGGGAGATCAATGAAGAAGCTATTGTAATAATCCAAGGAAGAGAGTGGGGCTTCCATGTATTATATCTCTTCTCTGCGTTTAGAAGGGCCCTGAAAGGCAAATACTACAAAGCTCTTTGTATACTTGTGTTCCTCACCACTGTGCCTTGTCATGGCGGGCACTGAGTGTATATTTGTTGACTTTAAAAGATACAGAAAACACACTGAGCTCACTGAACAAAACAGGGACCAAAGAAGTTTTTTTTAAGAGTGTTTTGGATTTGCACACCTTTTAGTCCAACATTACTGCACCAACTCAGGATTTCTGGCCCTTTCACATAGTCCCATGTCATGCTTCAGTTGTGTTGGACTCTTGGAGACCCCATGGGCTATAGCCCACTGGGCTCCTCTGTCCATGGGATTTTTTAGGCAAGAATACTGGAGTGGGTTTCCATGCCCTCCTAGATCTTCCTGACCCAGGGATCGAACCCATGTCTCCTGCATTGTGGGCAGGTGTTTTTTTTACTGCTAAGCCACTGTTGTTTAGTCGCTCGATCATGTCCGACTCTTCGGCCCCATGGACTACAGCAGCCAGGCTTCCCTGTGCTTCAGTATCTCCAGGAGTTTGCTCAAACTCTTGTCCATTGAGTCATTGATGCCATCCAACCACCTCATCCTCTGCTGCCCCCTTCTCCTGCTCTCAATCTTTCCCAGCATTAAGGTCTTTTTCAGTGAGTCAGCTCTTTGCATCAGATGGCCAAAGCCACTGGGGAAACCCATTTACACAGTCTCATTTATACCTAAATTCCCCTTACCAAAGAAATGGAGCGTTGATATATATTTATTTCAACTTTGTGGAGCAAGGTAATCAACCCAGGCAAAGTTGTGAAGACATTCAGTTGTTTCTCACTTTATCAGTAACCTGTCATTTCAACCTAACATTTAAAGTGTCAACTTCATGCAAAGCATTATTACACTAGGCATTGGGGAATATACAGGACAATTTCCTCTTCTCAATTTAAATCCGTGTTGAATAGATGGAACAAGGCTAAGTACAAATTCCAGGTAGTGTATGTTAAAGGTCAAATTCAGCTATTTAAGTTGAATCCTGAAGAGTGAAGCAAACTTGAAAAATGAGTAGGAGGAAAGAAACGTAGTAGGGAATCAGAATGTGAGTTCGATGGTATGGAGTGTATAATGACCTCCTCAATTTAAATAAGAAGTAATAAAGCCCAAAGATACAGAGGAGAATGTCCAGAGAAGGGACAGCAAAACCTGTCTTTCCAAGGAAAGCTGGATACAAGTCAAGCAGAGACAAGTAGGAAGATAAGAACTTCGATCCCTATCGGAAAACGAAGTGGACCAGGCGTTCAAGGTAGCTTACGTAACTTTGTGCTTGTCGCTGACGTTTGTTTACAGCGAGCAGGTGAAACTGGCAGTCAGTATGGGCCCCGGACAGAAAAATTGGTTATTTCTGAACACCCATCGTGCTCAGCACTGGGCTCTATACGGCTGACATCTTCCCCAGGAAAGTCCTGATAAACTTGGAAAACAGCAACACACAAAAGTGGCGGAGGAGCCGCAGTGACTAAGTCCAAGTTAGATTCAATGTTCGGCGGCTCCAGACTGGACGAAGTCCAGCTACCCGGAACCCCTTTCGCCATCATCATCTCACACCCGCAGGTGTGGCCCAAGCGGGGTGCTCCCAGCTCAGGGCCCCTTTCAGTGCACTGGCTGGACTCCGAGCCCAGGCAGACCGGGAGGCAGACCGAGGCAAGCCAACCCCGGGCGCCCACCCCGCCGGCCCGCGGGCCCGGGACGCTCGGGGACGGGCCCTGAGCGTGGGGGCCCTCGCCGGGCGCGGGGAGCGGGGGCGCGCTCTCTTCCGCGCCGCCGGCCCCCAGTCCCGACGCCGCAAGGGGCGGCCAGGCCGCCGGGGAGCTCTGGACACACGCTCTGCCCGCCCCAGGCGTGCGCGCCCAGCCCGGCGGCGGGCGGCAGGGCCGCGAGCGCGAGCGCGAGGCACGGGCGCGCGGGCCGGAGACGGCGGCCGCCTGACTCCGCCCGCTTCCGGGCGCGCGCGCGCGGGGACGCGGACGGCGCGCCCACCGCGGGCCGCCTGACTCCGCCCGCTTCCAGGCGCGCGCGCGGGCGGGGACGCGGACGACGCGGACGTGCGGACGGACGGCTCCCGACGCTGCGCGCCTGCGACGCCGCTGCCGGGTGAGTCGCGGGGCCGCCGCGGTGGGCGCGCCGGCCGGGCGGGGCCGGGCGTCTCCGGCCCCCTGTCAGGCGGACCGGGCGACTGGCTCCCGTGCCCCGTCCGGCGCGTCGGCGCCGCGGAGGGCCCGGCGGGCGCGGCCCGCCGCCGACCACCCGTCCCCTCGGCCGCCTGCGCCCCGGCGGCCTCCCCCGCGGCCGAGCGCCGCCTTCTCTCGGCGGGGTCGGGGCCGTGCCCGGGCCCGTGGCGCAGATGACGGGCTCTTCGAGGTGACCGACAGACCTCCGTGGCCCTCCCGACTCGGGACAAGCTGTTTTGTGAGAGGCGGGATTAAACGTTAGGGAACGCGAGTCCTTCAGCTGCTTCAGCATCCTGATGTTAGTTAATTACAACAGGAATGTTTCCGGGAGTGATTGCTTTCACGCGGGCCTGTGGCTTAAATTGGATCACTCTCTGGTCACAAGTAAATTTTGAGTGTGGCCGTGGAATCTCTGTATCCTTTCTTTTTTGGCCTTGATGATCCCCGAGTTTGATGGAGCAAAACAAGTTTTGAGATTTTTGACTAACGTAGTAAGTTAATAGATTGCGGTCACATTTATAAACCAAGAGGGAGACCGTTTTTGTTTTTGTTTGGCCAAGTTTATTGGGGTATATGTGACAAATAGAGATTGTATATATTTAGGGCATAAAACTAGATATTTTGATTAGACCCACTTATTTCTTACAGATCTTTGATGAGAAATTAGGGGGACCAGGATGAGTGTTACCCCCTAACTTAGATGATTAGGGTGTCACAAGCCTAAAAGACACCTAAAAAGTAGGTGTTTTGCAGCTTGGGCTCTCTCTCTGTGAAGAGCCCACTCCCAGGATATTTGAGATTGGTTTCGGGGTTTCTTTCTTAGTTTCCTTGTGTGCCCCCTCCCCCACTCCCTCTCACATGCCAGCAATCATGTGTTGAATTCTCATGCTTCACATCTCTGGTTTCTTCTTCTACCGCATCTCTCTGGCTTCCTTCTTTGTTAAGGGCTCATATAATTACATGGGGCCCACCCGGTAATCAAGGACAATCTCCCTGTGTTGACATCAGCTTATTTGTAACCGTAATTTCACATGCAAAATCCCTCTCGCTGTAATTTAACATACCACTCAGTTTGTTACATCCAGCATTGGAAATGCAATTTTTTTTTTTCTTAATAGACTCAAAGTGATAGATGTGATCAGATTGTATTGCGCTTTGGTATAATGATAGAGTTAGCGGAAGTAAAACGTGGGAAGCTTTAGTTTCATTTCTCTTTTAGTTCTCCTTCATGTTCAGATCTTCCCTGGAGCAGTTAAATGTAGTACTGATGGGTCCTTTTATCTTGAAAACTGTGGCTGATGCGCCACACCCCACTTTTTTTCTAAGCCACAGGGAAGTTAATATTTGAGGCATTGACTTTTTTTTCTTTCAACTTGTTTAGTTTGGAGGAGGAAGGGCATTCCTTTCTGCTAATAACAATATATAAAACTTCTAAAGCCTGTGCTATTCCGTTGTTTTATTTATTCATTTAATCCGTAGAACAAATCTGTGAGGTGAATACTATTATTATTCTCATTGTACAGATGAAGTTTAAGTGAATATCTCTGATAATTGTATAGGAGTATTTCATTCTATTTGGTTTAGTAAGTTTTCGATTTTGTTTTTTTGGCCGTGCTGCACAGCTTGTGGGATCCCAGTTCCTTGACCAGAGATTGAACCTGGGCCACAGCAGTGAAAGCCACTAGGCCACTGGAAACTCTCAGTAATAAGTATTTTTAGTAAAGTTTCCAAGTTAGAAATGTTCTACAGATGTATTTTTTAAATTAATATGTCCTGTCCTCATAATGCAAAACTATTTAGAGTACATTTGAAAAGAGTTGGAGTCAGATCTTTGATGGTAATAGCATCCTGTTATTTGATAAATAGCATTAAAATAATATATTTAAAAATAGTTATAGTATGAATAAAAATGGTGTATGCTTATTTTTCTTTCTCTCTTTTTTGATTTTACATAGGACACGTGCCTCGGCTTCAATCTGGGAATTCTTTAAGTGAAACGTATTTGAAATCTTAGACCATACCCGGAAGAGAGCCCAGTCAACAATAAGGTGGAAGAGAATGATGTTGTCCTTAAACAATCTACAGAATGTCATCTATAACCCGGTAACTGATCTCCACAATCACTTTTTACCTGTGGCAGTGTTGAGAGCAAGTCCAAAGAGTAATATCAGATTGGCTGGAAAGTTAGTTCAGGTTTTCAATAACATCTTAAGGGAAAACTCAAATGAAATTTTTGGCCAACCCAGTAATTATCTGGGAGATAGTGGAGGACAGAGGAGCCTGGCGTGCTGCAGCGTAAAGAATCGGGATATGACTTAGTGACTGAACAACAACAACAAATAATTATTCATCGCAGGGTGGGGTCAGAAGTAAAGTTCAGTAAACAAAAACGGAGCTCCTGTTATGTGATGGAACTGCAGTGGGTGCTGACTAAAAACCATTTCCAGCCCTTGCAGCCCCACAGATGCTTGAATTCAATATTCAGCTCCCCTCTCAGTACCCACAATTCGGCATCTGGGAATTCAGCCAATCACTGATTAGAATGTATATATTTACTGAGAAAAAAAAAAAATCCAAGTGTAAGTGGATTCAGACCTGCGCAGTTCAAACCTGTGTTGTTAAAGGTCAGCTGTATGAGGTGATGAGACGCACTTTGAATAAAGAAAATGGAGGGAGAGTGGTGGGAAGAAGAAGGCTCAGATCGTCATAAGACGTAATTTTCAGAGGGAATGGGTTTCTTTCTGTCCACGTTTTCATTTTCTTTTTTAACTAGACCTGTTCATGAGAAGTTCATTTCTCAGCTTTCCCTCTGCCTTTCAAATCCTGCTTGTTACTTGAGCAGGGGAATGTTCAAAGCCCGTGGTGAGGTAGAGAATGAGAAAAACCTTAATAGTCTTGTGTGAGCCTCAGGCCAATCCAGGAACTCCTGAATGTAATTGCTGGAAATTTCAGTAATGAACTGGTTTCAGTTCATGTGATGTGAGAATCTTTAGAAATGTCTAGTTTCCATGTGTCCAAGCTGAATCTTGAATTTAGGCCTAAGGCAGAGTTGCTGCTTGTTTGCCTTTTGGTTTTTTTGGTAAACCCTCTGTAGGAGACTCCTGGTAAAAGTCCTTCAAATAAGGCCTTCAGCCAATCTTATTAGTGTAAGTGAGTTCAGTTTTTTGTTATTTATTTTGTAGCTCTAGCTCTTTTTTTTCCCCCTAAGGTTTACTGTCATTGTGTAAGAATGAGGTGCAACCACTATATAAAGCAAAGTCAGTTTTGCAAGAAATAGCCCTCACTTCTAGTAGGTTTAAAGAGGAACACTTGCTGAACTGGAAGTCAGCTAGACATTTTTAAAGATTTTTTTGTATCTCAAGAATTAAAAACATCTCAGAGTTGTATACTTGACTTTCTGCAAAGATTGAAAGAAAAAAAGAAATATTCTCCCTGCCAAGGGGAACTGAAGTGTAACCCTTGTTCAAGCCAGGAGGGATGGATGGTCGGGTTAATGTTCAGCTCTGTCCTGCATCACAGAGACACCTTATCTGAGTGTTATTTAGAAAACAATTTCATAACCTGAGATCCTCACTTGATACTAGCACACTGAGGTTTACTGTGGTTTCTGGAGTTAGCACCCTCAACTGCAGAGTTGAAACAAAAATCAGCTGACGTTTCATTTCCTGAGGACAGGGCGCTTGGAACAGACGCTGCATTCAGGACTCCTGGTGCTCTTCTGAGAATGGTTCATGACAGTATGTTTCCAGAGTAATTCCTATATTCTGGGTATTTCCTTAGTGATCAGTTCACTCAACTGGGAAGTGCTTATGGAGTGTCTGCTGTACTCTTCATTAAGCCTTGTGAAGACACAGAGCTGCCATCTTTCAATTTTTATCTCTTAACGTTTCGGTCCATGTGTATTATCTCTTACATGTTAAATTTCAGTTCCTACTGATATGAATTCTATTCATTCTTATCAGTAAAGAAACATAAAGTTAGTTTTAGGGCATTTCTTATTTTGAGAGCATGAAGAACAGAATGTGTCAATAATAAAACTGAAGCTTCTTTCAAAATTATTTTTTAATGAAATGCATAATGTCTTTTTGAATAACACATTGGTTTGGCCCAAAAGTTCATTCATTTTTCTGTCATGTTATAGACAAACCCAAATGAACATTTTGGCCACCACACTTGTCTGCATTGTTTGCTTGATTATATAACTTCAAAAGTATAACTATTTCAACAATATATTCCAGATACAAAAATAAACTGGATTACTTTGAGGATGTTGAATAGCCTTCACAAGGGCTTTGTTTGGGTTTGGGGCAGCTGCCACCAGCTAAAACAGTATAATTAAAATCAGTTCAATAAAAATGACTTAAAATATATTTAAAAATTGTGGTAGACAAATTTTGTTCCTATTCACTCTTTGAAAAGATTAAGTCAATTATATAACTGGCCTGTATAATTTTTTTCCTATTTAGTATATTTTATTGACAAGTTCAATTGGTAGAACTCCAAGACTTAAGAAAGTCCTGCTCACTTTTCTTTCCACTCAAGTTGAGTAATTTGGAAGACAGTATCTTCATACCAGAAGTTCCTTCAGTGAAATCTCTTGTTTGGCAACTCAATATCTGCTTAAATATTTATTGTTGTTTATAGAGGTCTTAGGATGTGATCAGATGTGAGTTCAGAAGTTATTTAGAAATTAATCCAATTAGTTCTTGCTTTTAATTAACAAGCCATTTGCTAATGTTAATCCCACCCTGAAAAGCTCATGATTCTAGTTTCCTTAGGAACCTTACTTCCACACTGATTCTTTTTTCCTTAGTGTTCTAAGGACCTCCCTGTTCTACCTTGCAGTTTAACCTTCTAAGTTAAAAGGTTCGTGTTTTGACACAAAACGATAAAACTTTCCTTTTAACCTCTGAGGACTCCTGTGTGTGTCCCCTCGCTCGTTTGCCAGCTGTCTTCCTGAGACAGTCCGTTTCCGCACCATGACCCTGCATTTTGATTTTTTTCCTGAATCCTAATTTTTTTTTAAATTCCAAGTTTATATTGGCATATTGGTGATTTACAGGGTTGTGTTAGTTTTAGGTGTATAGCACAGTGATTCGGTTATAAATATAGACATATCCATTCTTTTACAGATTCTTTTCCCATGTAGCTAATCACAGAGTACTGAGTAGAGTTCCCTGTGCTATAGAGTAGTTCCTTATTGATTACCTATTTTGTAAATAGTAGCGTGTGTGTATTAATCCCAAGCTCCTAATTTATTCCTCCCTGCCCTCTTGAGTTTTTACTCTTAGTTTCATTTCTTTCTTGTCTTTTTACCGCTCTGTAGTGTCTCTCTTTATTTCTTTGCTGTCTTTGCAGTTCACTCAGTCATGTCCAATTCTTTGTGACCCTATGGACTGCAGCATGCCAGGCTTCCCTGTCCATCACCAACTCCCTAAACTTGCTCAAACTCATGTCCATTGCATCAGTGATGCCATCCAACCATCTCATCCTCTGTCATCCCCTTCTGCTTTTAATCTTTCTCAGCATCAGGGGCTTTTCCAATGAGTCAGCTCTTCGCATCAGGTGGCCAAAGTATTGGAGTTTCAGCTTCAACATCAGTCCTTCCAGTGAACACCCAGGACTGATTTCCTTTAGGGTGGACTGGTTGGATCTCCTTGCAGTCCAAGGGACTCTCAAGATTCTTCTCCAACACCATAGTTCAAAAGCATTAATTCTTCGGCGCTCAGCTTTCTTTATAGCCCAACTCTCACATCCATACATGACTACTGGAAAAACCATAGCCCTGACTAGATGGACCTTTGTTTGTAAAGTAATGTCTCTGCTTTTTAATATACTGTCTCAGTTTGTCATAACTTTTCTTCCAAGGAGCGAGCGTCTTTTTCTTTTGTGGCTGCAGTCACCATCTGCAGTGATTTTGGAGCCCAAGAAAAGAAAGTCTGTCACTGTTTCTGTTGTTTCTCTGTCTGTTTGCCATAAAGTGATGGGACCGGATGCCATGATCTTAGTTTTCTGAATGTTGAGTTTTAAGCCAGCTTTTTCACTCTCCTCTTTCACGTTCATCAAGAGGCTTTTTAGTTCCTCTTCACTGTCTGTCATAAGGGTGGTGTCATCTGCATATCTGAGGTTATTGATATTTCTCCCCGATATATTAATTACAGCCTGTGCTTCTGTGTTGACTTTTGACCTTTTGAATATGTGTACCTTTTGTATATAGTTCTGTGACCTCCACCTCACTTGGATGCCCTGCTAGTGTGAGTTCAAAACAAAGCTCCCATCTTCCTTTCCAAACCAGCTTACCTTTTGTGTATGTCCATTTCTTTCAGTGTCCTTCCATGCAGCCAAGCCCCAACAGTTTGAAGTTAATCTGTCTTCAAAATTTTGAATTCATTTATCTCAAATTCAAATGACTTTTCCTTATTATTATGTTAAAAATACAAATAAAAGATATGTACAACATTTTTAAAATTCAAACAGTATTTAAGGGTTTCATTAAAGCATAAATTTTCCTTCTGCCTTGGTGCTCATTTACCCTCCCTAAAGGTAACTTTTCTACCAGGTTTTTGTATATCCTTCCTGAGACTATATGTGAATGTCCAAGAGTGAGCATATGTTGTGTATATCCCCTTTTGTGTATTCTGTTTGTTTACATGCGTGTATCATATTGGATAAACTGTGCTATACCCTGCTTTTTTCCATTTAACACATTTTGGAGGTATTAGCGTAGAGTTTACTCGCTTTTTTTAGTGGCTGCATAATTTGTCCACTGTGTGGAAGTACTGTGACTTATTTAACCAGCCCCCGTTAAAGGGCTAGATCTATTTATGACTACCCAGGGCTGTGGTGTACATCCTTAGAGGTGCATCTTTGTGCACATGTGGTAGTATTTTACAAGAGAAGTCTATAAAAGTGGAATCCCTGGGTCAGAGAGTATGATATCCATTTCATTATCTTTTGGTGGGGGCAAGGGTGAGGTCTTCCTTACTTTTCCATGTTGGAGACATTCCCTTTTTGAAATTGACTTCCTTGACATGACTGCCCATCTCTGTCAGATCCTTCTCTTTTCTTTCTCTTCTCCCCCCTGCATTGAAGTCTCCCACATACCCTCAGTTGTAATGATTCACCAGCTCAGTCATACCCTGGCTGTGATGTGTCCCAGTGAAAGGATGTAGAGCAAAAACCACAAAGGGAAAAGGCACATGGGCGAAGTCCGGGGAGAACTGGTACAAGACTTCAAGGGTATCCTGCCGATGGTGTCACACAGGATGGACTTAACTCTCCCAGCAGCTAGCTGTGACATGTGTGACATTTTCTCTGCTAGGGAAGCTCATTAGAGACTTATGACCCAGGGTCTTTATTGAGAGCTGTTGTGCAGATAGCATCTACCTGGCAGGTGCTGAAACTCCAGACTCCCAGCAGGAAAGCAGGTGTTCAGCATAAATCATGTTCGCACAAACCGTTGAAGTGGGTGACCCACCCTTCTCAGTAAGGGTGGTGGGTGCTCTCCCCAAATCCGAGTTCTGTGGAAGGAGGCCTTTCAAAGCCAGCAGCCGGATCTGCTGTGTTGACGCCGCACACCCCGTAACTGACCACCATTGAGACTTTGCTACTGACTTCCTCTCTCAGTTTGTCTAGTATCTGTCATTAAGTCCTCATCTTTTCTCTGACTTCTGAGTCTTGGCCATTCACTTAATGTTGGTCCTGAGTCTCCTGCTCCTTTCAGTGTATCTCCCCTTAGATGCCTTGCCAGCCTTTCACACTAAGGGTGTTCACAACTAAAGTCAGCATCTTCCTTCTGAAATCTGTTTCTTCCACAGCTTTTCCCTTTTAGGTGGTGGCCCACACGGACAGTTTTCTTTGCTGTAGCTCGAAGTGTGTGTCGTCCCTCACCCGCACCCCCTCGGTGTCCGCTGCCGTCAGCGAGGATCACATTCTTATCTCTCTGCACCAGGCTTACTTACTGCCGGGAGGCCTCCCGGATATTCACCCGCCCAACAGTGTATTTCACTCCCTCTGGGTTGTTGTTCCCAACCCCGCTTTTGTCTTGTTATTCTGAAGTCTGACCGACTCTGTCTTTAACTACTCCCTCACTGTTTACTGTCTCCCAGATAAGTTTTGTCTTTCCCTGCCTCTCTGCCTTCGTAACTGGACATTTCTACCTGAACTGGCTTCCTTCTCCTTTCTGCCTAACCGTATTTTTTTCCCCAGATCACATCATACCTCATTCATCAGCTGTGGCCACCTCAGTTACAGCTCTTTATACATTTTTGTGAAACATATTCAACACTTCCTTCCTGCCCCATTTTTTAAGATGTTGAATTAGCCAGGGCTGGTAGTTGCAAAAATCAGAAGCCAGCCGCTAATTTGAGCAGAAAAGGAATTTATTAAGTGATGTCAGCAGGCTGGACCAAAGAACCAGGCTTGTCAACGATGTCGTAACAGACAACAGCCCAAGTCGAGGGCTCAGGGCTGTTCTCCCCACCGGACCAACACGGTCCTTTATGCCCTGGCAGCACCGCCGGTGCCACTGCTGCCTCTGACCCCACATGGAGCAGCTGCCCTCCTCGGCCGGAGCGAGTACTGCAGGATTCTGGCTGCTGCTTGTCGTGACTTCTAGCTTCGAGTCTGAACTGGGGGTGCCGATGGACAGACCTGCATCATATGCCTTCGTCACAGTCTGGATGAGGGCTCGTGTTCGTAAGATAGAGGGTTTCCCAGCTGGCAGGAGGTTCCGATTTGAACAGCTGGACAGAGTGTCACGTTTCCACTAATCATCTTTTGGAGGGTATCCGACTTCTTCCCAACTGTATCATCAGCTCCTCCCGGATGGATGGAACTCCTACTTCTTTCCAGATGCAGGCTGCGTGACCTGACCCTAGTGTAGAGCAGACATTTGATAAATGACATAAAAAAGGCAAAGCAGTATGAATCAGCTGGGATGTTCAGGCAGGTTAATGCCAAACCCGACTAAGGCTTAAGCTTGTGATGCCGTCTCCAGTGTGTTCAGATCTATATTTTATTGTTTTATGTAAATTATTGGTGAAACCTCAAAGCCTCAAAGCTTGGAGTTGCCTTGAAAACAGCACCCTTCTCCCTTTCCACAGGAGCCTGTTTCTGAGGGAGTAAGTGGGATGAGGGGCTTTCGTTTCCTTCACATGGTCCAAAAAAGTTGAGTACTACTGATGGCTCAGCAGGTAAAGAATCCACCTGCAATGCAGGAGGCCCTGGTGCATTTACTGGGTCGGGAACACCCCTGGAGGAGGAAATGGCAACCCACTCTACTATTCTTGCCTGGAAAATTTCATGGACAGTGGAGCCTGGTGGGCTACAGTCCATGGGGTCACAAAGCTTCAGACACGACTGAGCAACAGCAGCAGTGATATTAATATAAATTAGGGTACATTCCTAAGTAGAAAGCATTAATATGGAAAGCCAATAGCAAATGACCCAAATTGGTAGCATAGTTGTTTCTCAGACTGATATAATAAAAAATCTGTGGTAATAAATATTATAAATGTTTATTATATAAGTCTGGAAAATATGCAGATATATAAAGAAAATTAAAATCTCTTTCCTCAAGAAAAGTGTTGTAACATTTTTGGCCTACTTCTTTAGTGTTTTTTTTCTCCCTTTTTGACGTTTATTATTAACTTGGTTAAGACCACACTGTATGGAGTCTTGTAGGGTACTTTCTCACTGATAATTATTTCACTAACAGTTTTGTGTTATTAAATATTCTGCATAAATATAAGTTGTGCTCAGTTGTGTCCGATTTTTTGGACTATAGCTCACCAGGCTCCTCTGTCCATGGGATTTTCCGGGCAAGAATATTGGAAGGTATGGGATTTCCTACACCTCTCTGCCAGATATTCCCAGGTGGCTCAAGTAGTAAAGAATCCACCTGCCAAGGCAGGAGATGCAAGAGACGCGGGTTCAGTCCCTGGGTTAGGAAGATCCCCTGGAGGAGGAAATGGCAACCTACTCCGGTATTCTTGTCTGGAGAATTCCATGGGCACAAAGCCTGGTGGGCTACAGTCCATGGGGCCACAGAGTTGGACACAGCTGAGTGTGAACACACACACACTCCAGCCAGATAAAAAGTACCGTACATGGTCTGTACCTGTGTCTGAAGAAGCCGGCGTGGTGTGCCGTGGTGTGCTGGCTCGGAGCTGTGCTGTTCCCATGCAGCTGTCTGAATGGTGAGGACCTGGAGAAGTGCTAGGGTCTGAGCCATGCGGCCTTTAAGAGTACAGTCCTCTGATTTTGTGAATGAACGTTTGTTAAAATTATCTTTCCTAGGTAATCCCCTACGTTGGGACCATTTCTGAGCGACTGGAGCCGGGAGCTTTGATTGTGCTACGCGGGCATGTTCCTAGTGACTCGGACAGGTAAAGGCCTTGTGTCAGACGAGGACACAAGTAAGTGCATCTCTGACTGCGGGACAACAAATGTAGGAGGCCGTCTGGATACTTGGGGCTGATTTTGCTTTTTCACCTCAGCCTTGGCCAAGGTGCCGAGGAAACTGGAATGAAAAACTGAAATACAGGTGATTTGGATTTTTTATTGCCACGAGTCTGACTTTAGTGTAAAGCATTAGAAACATAGCTAGTGGAAGGAATTGTGGTCAGATGACAAGGACGTGGCCTAGTTACATTGTAACTTTCCCACAGCATCTTTTCAGACCTTCCCAGGTGGTTTTATCCAATGTTTACCTTGGGCACTAAGTCTGGATGAGGCTTTATCAGCTGGAGTTGGACTTGAGTCTCTGTGACCTGAACAACAGTGGTTTAGATAAGAGGCGAATGCAGCCTCTAAAGGGGACAGTCCAGATGGCTGAAGGCCGCGCCATCGAGCTGTCAGAGGCGGGAGCCCCTTCCTGCTCACACCCGCTGTCCCAGGGTGGTGTCTTCCTTCTCACGGTTCCTGGAAGCTAGGACTCTAGTCCCCATGTTGTTTGTGCAGCTGCCTGGGTCCATATGTGGGTTTTGGGGGGAAGGGGCGGGGTGGACAGAAAACAGATGTCGACTGACTGACCAGGCCGTTTTGTGTAGTTTTCCGTGAATACCTCCCTTCCACCCCGTTGGCAGAGCTTGGGACTCCTGGGCCAGCCCACCTGCCAGGAGGCCTTAGGTGCTTATTCTGGACCGTTGGGGCCCCAGGTGGGTGAGCAGAGGAGCGGTCCGGTGTCAGCAGGCCTGAGTTTCCACGAGGCCGCCTTCCTGAGTCCCCACGTGGCCCGTCTCTTCCCTCCACAGGTTCCAGGTGGACCTGCAGTGTGGCAGCAGCGTGAAACCCCGAGCAGATGTGGCCTTCCATTTCAATCCACGCTTCAAAAGGACCCACTGCATTGTCTGCAACACTCTGAGAAATGAGAAGTGGGGCCGGGAGGAGATCACCTATGACACGCCTTTCAAGAAAGAGAAGTCGTTCGAGATTGTGATCATGGTGCTGAACGAGAAGTTCCAGGCAGGTTGTGGAGGGTAGAGTTTGACTCCTCCCTCGTGACAGTGAGCCTTTCACACGCGTGAACTCGCCCTCACATCTCCTGAATCCAGAGGAAGGGTTTGGCTTTATAACTCTCCTCAGAAGTAGGGCACGGTGTACCTTCCTGTGAGGTGGGCACAGCCTAGGTGCTGTGTTCCTGCTGATGTCGCCGTGCAGGTCCAGTGTGACTAGATCTTTGCTAGATTGTTTCTCCTTACAGGACTGAGTTTATTCTGAACCGGCTCAGGCTTACACTGATGATGGAAAGCTAACTCTAGTGTGGGGGAGTCTGAAGTGACAGATGGGATCCTGGCATTGGAGTGGGGCCATGGGGGTTGTTCAGTTCCGTCCTGCGCTGCCTCGTCCCGTTAGGATCCAGAGATTCTAACCCAGAGGAGACCTTAGAAAGCCCATGTGTCTTCAGGACCACTGAGCACTTGATCCCTAGTGTGTGCAGAGGTGGAATGTGGTCCCCGAGGCTGCTCCAGCCTGTGGAGCCTCGTAGAGACTTGATGGCACAGAGGGAAACGTCCCCCCCGAGGTGCAGAGCCCTCTGACCTTCAGAGTCCACTCCTGCCATCCCTCCTCCCCAAACCTCCCCCTCCCACCCCCTTCTTCTGACTGTTGGGAGTCCTTGCGTCTGTATCATTTTTTTAATGCCTGTCTGTACTGTTGTGCTTTGGTTCTCTCCCTGCATTTCTTCTGCCTTCCAATGGGATATTCAGCTCCTTGAGGTCAGAGACCGTATTGTGTTCTGCATTTCTTCCCGACACTCCATACACATGTACTGGCCTCTGGGAGGGAGGAAGGAGCCTGGAGCACTGGTGCCGTCTCGGCTGGCACTGGGCTGGAGCCTCACGAGAGGGACAGGGTCATCTGCTCCCAACAGCAGCGTCTGGAGAAAGCGTGCTTCCTGCTCACAGATAGGAATTTCAGAGAACGTGGGTCATCTGCCCAGGTTCATTCATTCAGCAAAGTATCCAGATGTGTGGGGAGCACCTGCCTCGTGCGGGGTGGTCTCCAGAGTCTGGTCCTCAGGACAGCGGGGTGAGGAGGTCGTGGGGCAGGTCTCTGCTAGGGCTCATGGGCACCCAGGGTGTCTGATGCACAGGCCTGCTGTGCACGGGGATGCGGTCGTGTGCTCACAGACGTGTGATCTGTCTGGAGAGAGTGTCCCTGGTGTTCAGTCTGGTGAAGAACTCGAAGTTAAGCGTGCTAGTTGCGGTTGCTTTTATCACAGTTTGGTCGGACGTGTCATGGGGAGACCTGTGGGAAAAGTCTCAAACTAAATCTGAGTCAGCAGATTGAAACTTGGATACATTGATAACATTCATTTATCAACTGTTTTATTGGAGGGGGCTGTTGTTTTCTGTTTGTCCAGGTGGCTGTCAATGGAAAACATACCTTGCTGTATGCCCACAGGATGAGCCTAGAGAGGATCGACACGCTGGGCATTTACGGCAGAGTCATCATCCACTCTGTGGGCTTCAGCTTCAGCTCGGTGAGGCCCTGCCACAGGAGAGGGGGAGGGTGGCCTGGGGCCTCTGTGGTGATGTTTTCTGATGAAATGGTAGGAGACATCTTCAACTAACATCATCTGTTGAGATGAAAACACTGTAAATATATCCCTCACTAGTGTGTTAATTTCATAGAAGTAAATATTCAGACTACTAGGATGCTAATCATTGACTAGAGCTTTATTGACTGTAGATCTCAAATCTAGCATGGTTCCAACAAAAAGCCTGAAGTGATAACCACAAAACAACCAGCCAGCTCTTTATAGCGGGAGTGGGGGTATTTCCTTGACGTGGGAGCACAGTGGAGTAGTTCTCTCTAAACTGTCTCCTAGCAGTGGGATGTCCAGTTGAAATTGCTAACCTGCCCTCCACAAACAGTAAAACAAATTGCAGTCTCAAAATCTGTATACATTCGCTCAGTCTTCACACTTGTTCTTACCTCTGTAACTTTTGTCAGTTTGGTAGCAGAAGGATGGTAATGTTCCTGCATTTTGGGGTATTTTGGATATTTGCATATTTCCATGTTTAGTACCATTTATGACTTTTTTGATATGTCAAGATTATATTTAGAATTCTGATGAATGTTAAACATTAATCTGAACTGTTTTTCAGGATTTAGGAAGTACCCAAGGATCTACTCTAGAACAGACAGGGATAAGTAAAGAAAATGTAAATATTAAATCTCTTATTAAAGTTTAAAAATGTCTAAAAATGTTTAAAAATGTCTTTTTTAGTTGCCATGTAAATTATTAGGTGGCCAGGCAGGCTGAGTTTTTTTTAAGTTATGTTTTTAATATGAAAACTTAATTTTTAATATGAACACTTATACTTTTAATATGAACACTTGCATGTTTAATAATATGCTGAAAGTTGAAAATTGAGGGATATATCAGGGTGCCGGTTGAGTTCAATTTTGCTGTTTAGACTCTGAGATCTGACCACTCCCCACCAATCTGACTACAAAGAACTCTCGAAACTGCTGAGTAGGGTGGGCAGGAGGTGGTTATACATAGTGAGCACAACCAACGCATCAGTAAACAGCGGCCATGTTTCCACTTGTTCCCATGGAAACAAGTGCAGTTCAGACCTTTCAGCTGTTACTAGTGGAGAAGAGTGAGGTCTTAATTGATCTTAGCACGTTCATAAGTAGATTCTAATCTCAGCATCTGGGGAGCACCCTGGAAAGAAGTACAACATGCCTGACCCTGTGTGGCCTTTGGAAAATGCTTAGCTCACGGTGGAGGTTACAGAATTCAGATGGTGAACAGGACAGCCAGAACGTTCCCAGCCTGTGTGGCACTCGGCAGCTCCCCAGCACGTGTTCATGAAGCACTGGCAGCCTGCATGTCCCCCCGCCCAGGGCAGGGCAGGCCCTGCTGTCCCAAGCTCTGAGTCGTACAGCCAGTAAGATCTGATTGTGCATGTTATACAGTTTGTTTCCTGGCCTGTCTCACATATTCTCATTTTATCTTTCTTTTCCAATAGGTACAAAAGTCTGGCGGGTCACAGCTTGTAAGTATTTTTGCTATACAACATGTGGAACCTTTTTATAAGAGTGTCCAGGAAATGAAGTTTAAATCTTGGAAGACAGCTTCACTTATTCCATACCTTATTGCAGAACTGTTTCCCTACAGCCTAGTAATAGAGGAGACATTTCTAAAATCGTCCCCAGAACTGTCTACACCAAGAGCAAAGGTTCGCCGGCCAGTCACACTTTGACTTGCACCAAAATACTACCTACCAACTGTTTGTCAAAGGTTTGAAGAGCCAAAATTTTCGTAATTCTGTGTAATGAGTTAAGTTTTAGTTAGTTGATTGTGTAACCTCCACCGTCAGTCCAAGCCCGAAGCAGCCACTTGGCATTTGCAATGTGTGTCCTGGATGGAGAGCAGGTCCCTGAGCCCGAGTGTGTTTCTGTAACTCCCCCCGCTCGGCCGCCTCCCCTCCAGGCTGGACAGAGCACGCGTCAGACCCCCGCCGAGGTGCCGGCCCAGAGGGAGCGTCACTCAGGGAGGCTGTCAGGGCCCGCCCCACATCCACTGACTTCATTGTCTGAAACACCCTCACGGAGAGTTTGCTGGGAGTCGGCAGAGTGCTGACGGCCAGGGACCCACCCGGGACCAAGGCAGACTCATCTGTCCCTTCACGGGGGTCACAGGGTCATGGCCTTTAAACACGTCCCGGCGTCTTCAGGCAGTTCTCCCACAGGCTCTCTGAGGTCGCCTGGTGCTGACTGGGGTTTCTTTGCAGACGCTGCCATTCGTGGCACGGTTGAACTCTTCCATGGGCCCTGGACGGACTGTCGTCATAAAAGGAGAAGTAAATACATACGCCAAAGGGTCAGTATCGCTAAGTGACCGTGAAAGTGCAGATGCTGCCGCGTGTGTCTCTTACGGCCGTCACCCTGTCACAGCAGTCTTGTGAGGCGCGAGTCGGGCTAGCATCATCAGCCTCGGCTTTTGTGGCTAGACAGGAGGGTGGCTTTCTGTCCACAAGGCACGCCCTCGCCTTGAACTGCAGGGCAGCCTACGAGAGCCGATCAGTTTTGTCAGGACTTCTCTTGTCATGGAACTTACAAAATTCCTGCTTTTAGAATCTTTTCCAGAGATGTCCAGAGTCCTGAAAGTTTGAAGTGAGAGCTATTTTCCCAGGTGGCGCTAGTGGTAAAGAACCTGCCTGCCACTGCAGGCGACTTAAGACTCAGGTTCAGTCCCTGGGTGGGGAAGGTTCCCTGGAAAAGGAAATGGCAACCTGCTCCAGTATTCTTGCCTGGAGACTCCCATGGACAGAGGAGCCTGGCGGGCTACAGTCAAGGGGTCACAAAGAGTTGAGGCATGATTGAGCACACACAGTACCCTTTGAAGAACAGGATGCTTGTAAATGTTGAGAGAGTTCCTGCTTTGGAGAGACCCTGTTCCTATGACAGACGTGATCCTTTGGGTCACTTATTCTTACCCATTAATTTCTTCCCAATTGGATCTATAAACACTGATTTTTAAGCTTTCCATAGTTTTACTTGGCAGATAACATACTTATACCAATGGCATACTGACTCACAGTTTTAGATATCACCTTCACTGGCATTCCTGGGTCCTTGAGTCTACATGTGCTGTGTCATCAGTTTAATTCTTGTTGTTAAAACTGCACCACTCTCTTCTCCTTGGCTAATTAGTTTTTTCTTTAATTCTCTCAAAAGCTTTACTGTTGATCTGCTATCAGGAAAATCCAAGGATATTGCTCTCCACCTGAACCCACGCCTGAATATGAAAGCATTTGTAAGAAATTCTTTTCTTCAGGAGGCCTGGGGAGAAGAAGAGAGAAATATTACCTGTTTCCCTTTTAACCCTGGGATGTACTTTGAGGTGAGATGATTATTTTTGAAAATGGGATAGGAAAAAGAATCCTGGGGGCAGGGGTAGGATAAATTGTCCATCCTGGGCTTCTCTCATAGCTCAGTTGATAAGACTCCACCTGCAATGCAGGAGACCTTGGTTCAATTCCCAGGTTGGGAAGATTCACTGCAGAAGGGATAGGCTACCCACTCCAGTGTTCTTGGGATTCCCTTGTGGCTCAATTGGTAAGATTCCACCTGCAATGCAGGAGACCCTGGTTCGATCCCTGGGTTGGAAAGATCTGCTGGAGGAGGGAAGGGCTACCCACTCCAGTATTCTGGCCTGGAAAATTCCATAGACTGACAGTCCATGGAGCCGAAAAAAGTCAAGACACAACTGAGCGCCTTTCACTATTTAAATCAAGTACAACTTAATATGTGGAGCTTGTGTGTGGTTTTGTTTAGCTGGAGATTATTTTGAATGCTATTTTGTAACGTAGGTAATCAGCATAAATGGCCAAGCCAGTCTAGTGCCACATGATTTACCCTGGAATTATCTGACATTTGTTTTTATGACGACAGTTTCTGTGTAGCCCCTATTAGTTAGTAGGAATTTTAGCAGGAACCTGGTCTCAGGGCTGGAGTAATGCGTTGAACCCTAAGTGAACCCGAGGACATGCAGCTGAGGTGGCAGCACTTCCAAGCGATCCTGCTTGTGTATATTCCGGGAAAGACACATTTAGACCATCAGGACTTGAAGGCGTGTGGTCCTAAGCCCCCAAAGATGGAGTATCACAACCCAGCCTTTCCCCAGGTGTGCTTCCAGGCTGCTGAGCCCAGGCTCCTTGGTGTGTTGGGTGCCACGTGGTTGGCTGGGCACCCTCACTAGCCTGCGTGACCGACTCCTCATAGGGTCACTGAGGGCCACTGATCTCCGTCCTGCGTCCCCTTTTTAAACTGTCATGTGCTCTGGACAACTCGAGCTCGCCAGACTCCTCAGAGTTGCTGAATGCATGAATATCAGGCTGATTATAAGGTGGCAATTTGATATTGAAAGTGAAGTTGCTCAGTCGTGTCCAACTTTTTGTGACCCCATGGACTATAGCCTACCAGGCTCCTCCATCCTTGGGATTTTCCTGGTAGGAATGCTGAAGTGGGTTACCATCGAAGTTGCAGTCTAAGGCATGCCCTGGTGTGTGGACTGACAGACAGAAATGAGCCAAGCACAGGTCCCCTGAAGTGATGGATGCTAACTGGTTCGGGCCTCAGGATGTGGGCACACTGCGTCTTTCAGATGTTGAAGACATACGGACGGGTCGCTGGAGGTGGCAAGTGTGGCCCTGGGCTTGCTAACTTGGCAGCTGTCAGGGTGTGCGGGTGACGTAGGTTCAGTGAGGGAGCGGTGGATGCTCTGGAAGAAAGCCGGTCCTCGTGGTTGGTGACTGGGAACTAGTGTCTTTGTTTTTGACCTGTTTGAGCCCCAAGTTTGGGACTACTGCATTAAGATGAAAGAGGACAATACTAAATTCTCTTAAATAATCTTTTCCTAGTTTTCTACTTCAGGAAGGGTAATTGACCTCATGCTGGATCATTGTGGTTTTTCATGGTGGTAATTTTTTTCATTTAAAAAATGTCTTTCGGTTCCCTAATGTCACCTGTGAGCTCTCGTTCTTCACAAATTCAGTTGGCACAGTCGTGTTTCAGCAGGCCGTGGGCCACTTGCCGCCCGTCTGTGACATGCTGGCACACCCCTCGCTCTGAGGTCCCCTAGGAACAGTTTCCAGTGTGTCTGCCCAACGCCAGCCTGTTTTCCCTTCTGAGCCTGGGGCACTGTGTCCTCTCTTCTGTGGAGACTGTTAAATGTCCGTCACCAGAGACGTCTTTCTGCCTGGCTCAGACTGGGGTTTCTACCATTGTTGTGGGCACAGGACCCCAGGCACGAATAGTCCCCCAGTTCTCTGCACCACCCTTCTGCCTTCATCTGCGTTAGTTACTGCTGTTACCAGGCAATTTTCCCCCTTTGTAATCTCCCCCAGCAGTCATTTCTACTAGTCCTATCAAAAGAAAAAAAGACACTCAGTTTGCTGCTTTGAGGATCCAGACTTTGTGCCTGCGTCTGCCTCTGGGGGGAGGCAGGGAGCAAGGGGAGCACCGTGGCCTCGCCCCACTGGGCTCTTCAGTGAGGGTGGAGGGGGTGCCGGACTGGCCTGGGGAACATGGTAGCAGGGGAATAGGCTGAGGTGTACGGGTGATTTAAAAGGACAGCAGATGCTCTTGCTAACTCTGAAGGGCTGACACCAGTGACGGCTCTGAGCTGCAAGAGCTCTGACCAGCATTAGAGAAACATGCTGTGCTGAGTGCAGCTGGGAATCAGTCACCAGGCGGCTGGGCAGTCCCTACCAGGTGCCCTAACCTTCTGGCATTTCGTATTTTCTGAGCTGCCCCAAACCCAAGTTTGAGGCAGAGAAGTGAGGCCCCAAGCCCCTGGGTTCCTGGCCTGTGGGCACGAAGCAGCTCCCTCAGTGCCCGTGTGTCTTGAGGAAGGCGACTTCCCTCTTCCCCGAGGGCCGGGCAGGAGCCGGGACGGAGGCCAGGGTGAGGTTCCAGGCACTCAAGTCACTTCCCTGAGGGGACAAGGCAGAAGGAGCCACCACCAGGTCCACTTTGGTCAGAGCTTAGAAACCATCGCAGGGGGTCAGCGCCGGCAGGCTGGGAGGAGAAACTCAGTGGTGTACTTTTTAACACTCTGTGCAAGACATGAAAACTTCTAAGGCTGGGGAACCACTCGTGTGCTTTCCTTCCAGATGATAATTTACTGTGATGTGAGAGAATTCAAAGTCGCGGTAAACGGTGTCCACAGCCTGGAGTACAAGCACAGATTTAAGGAGCTGAGTAAAATCGACACTCTGGAGATCAACGGTGACATCCACTTACTGGAAGTGCGGAGCTGGTAGCGGACACGAGGGCTGCAAACACTGAAATACAGAATGACCTCTGTAACACTGGCCTCGGTAAAACGCATCTGTCACCACACGCTTTATATATATCGTTAAAGTGAGCCTGAGCCCCGCGGGGTGCCCTCAGTCCGTGCTGCGTGACTTGCGGCGCCCGGAGTGTGGGGACTGGCGCAACAGCGGTCACAGCCATTACTCCGTCAGGCCTTCCTGCCCTCTCCTCTGCACCTTGACGGCCTCTTTCAAACCTACCTGTAACAGAGAGAGCCAGCCTACACTAAGCCTTTATCTTTTCGTGTGTGCTGGGAGCCAGGGATGCACAGTGGGGCGCGTACATCCCGTTCTGCCAAGCTCTAGGCCTCTACTGCGCCGCACGCACTAAACTCACCAGGGGCTTAGAAGAATTAGTCTATTCAGTTACCTGAAGACACTAATTTATAGGTGACACTTCCTCCAGTGCTGGCTCAGGGTTTGATTGTATCCCGTAATTGGGAGGAGTGATGTTGCTCTACGTCTGGAGGTTTTCTTTAGCATGATAAATATCTAGCTCTGCCAGTTGTAAGCATTACCAAATGATTAACACTATGGAATCTAAATGCAGCACAAAGATAAAGGCAAAAAGCAAAGCAAAACTGAACCAAATGGTGTTGAAATTAACTTGACCTCAGTCTCAAGACCACTGATTTCTGTACCAGTAAACGCGTATTTTAGAATACTGGAGTTTAGAGTGAGTCAGAGCCCTCTGTGCACATACTCTACAGAAAGTGTAAGGCAGACAGGAGACGGTCTCAATTTGTAAAATGTCTGTGGGTAACAAAGCAGTGTCAAGATTAGACTTAACGACAGTTTATACAGCAGGCCCTACCCTATCAGAAAAGTAAAATACAGCAGCCAACTCCAGTGAAGTGGAGAGGCGGTGTTCTTCTGTCCCTCAGCAGCGCACAGGCCAGCGCCGCCTCTCCCGTCTAAGATGGGTCCAGCGTCACTAGTGACAGAGATCAAAACATTGTTCTGCTTTTAGTGATTAAAATCAAAACCTGTATCAGCAAGTTAAACTGTTGCATTTCTGTAATTTTTGTCTATTCTTTGAAGCAAGTTGGCAGAAGTTCTTTGTAGAATTCTTACAGGTCAGATCTTGTTACAGGGGATTTCAGAGGTTTGTTAGTGGGGAGGGAAAAAGCTAGATCAATCGCGTCATCTTACCATGTTAAGTTGCTGGGACTTGGGGATATTTTCATAACAGTTTGTGGTTAGGTATTATTTGTATCCCTATATTGCAGAAAATACTAATACCAATCTTACTCCTAAAGGTACTGAGTGTGGAAACTTCTAGAACTTAATTCTTTTCTATCTTTTCATGTTAATTTATCATGCTGAGTTTTACCAAACTCAAAAAAAAAAAGTGGAGGTGGGGATATTGGGAAAGCTATACAAGGCAAGAAGGGTCTAGAATCCCGTTATTTTTTCCTTCAGTCAGAGGGCCTGGCAGATGGCAGAAACTGTGGACCACTTAGGAAAAAAGAAAAGCCCACTCACCTTGTTTACTTAAGTCTTAACCACAGTACATTTTCCTTTTATGTAGACAATACTAAGACAGTTCTTTGACAGAGTAAATATTAAATCTGAAGATAGTTTTTAGAAAATAAGCTGCCAGCATTTGTTAATAAATCCTGTTGTGACATTTCTTAAAGAAAAATATGCACTCCTAGCAAGCTGTCTCCAGATGCAAACCAGCCTTCTGCTCGTCACAGTTCCACATTAAATTTCTATATCAGATCAAGGGCTTTCAGACTTTAATAGCTATGGAACAGTTCTTAGATGTCTTAAATTTTTAAGAGGCATCAATTAATGTCTTATAAACAAAATAAATGCAGATTTGTTTAATTCTGCTTGAGTGTTCACTTTCTAGCTTCACTGTGACATAGTATAGAGATAAGAGAACTTTAAAGCTTTGAAAAAATTCTTTTATTTACTTTATTCCTCAATTCTTGGTGAACTAACAATAGAAACGTGAGCACATCTAACTCTGGAGGGGCTCCTTCTTGCGGCCGAGTGTTTCAAGGCCCTGGCCATTTGTAGGGTCATTGGGTGTGATGGTTCCATAAACAGTCTATTGCCTCCACCACCCAACCCTGCCCCCGAGGGACCGAGGATAAAGGAGAGTCCAGAGCAGAAGATGCATTCCAGAACTACCTGCTCTATAAGGCACACACAGAAATTAAGACTGAAGTGTTACCCACCCAGAACAAAAAGTAAAAATCCAGTGGCTTCAGGGCTGAAAGCATTTTTGTTGGGTGCTGAGCAACTATCATTTTCTTGAAGTAAAGAGCTACTTTGAGTGAAATCTCTGACATGGATACCATGTACAAAATCTGTTCCTTTCCCACGAACATTCAGGCTTTATAGTCCAAATGCAGGTTAGCTTTGAGTGCTAACACTAAACATGTACGTAGTGACAGTAACATCAATCAGAAGAGACTGTAGTCAGTGCTGGGGCTTCCCCAGTGGTTTATCAGTAAAACAATCCACCTGCGATACAGGAAACCTGGGTTTGATCCCCAGGGTCGGGAAGATCCCTTGCAGGAGAAAATGGCACCCCACTCCAGCATTCTTGCCTGAAGAATGCCATGGACGGAGGAGCCCGACGAGCCGCAGTCCATGGGGTCACAGAGAGCAACTAGGCGCACACCACACACGTCATCTGTGTAAAAATACATGTGTCATTTACTCTGTAGATTCTGTACAGCTGGCAGGAAAGGTGGCTGTGCTCGCACAGATCAGGAGGGGGTTCTGTAAAGTCCAAGCAGGGTTAAGGCGCCAAAAGTAACATGGCCCTGAACACCCAGAATGAAGATACGAAAAAGCAGTCTGACCTCTGAACAGAGTATGAAATACCCACACCCAGTTTCAGAAGTAGCTCTGGAGAGGCTCTCCCAGGATGCTTTCCAGCTGCTGGATGGTCTTCTGGCACTGGTGCTCCACCTCTTCACATTCATCTAAAAAAAAAATCAGTCAGTCAGTCTTCCTGCCGCGGCTCTCCTCAGCCTGGGTCTGCACACCCTGCTCTCGCTGCGCGCCCCCGAGTCAGGAGAGGAGTGAAGCCGAGCACCGAGGCGGAGGCCATCCTTAAGGCCCTCCTGCCGCTCTCCCTGCTGCCTGCCTTCCCTTCTTATGGCCTTAGACCTGGGAAGCGGACACAGACCCCGACAGTGGTGCGCAGACGAACATTCCGGCACCTGTCATTCACAGAGCCCCTCCCGGGGCGGGGGGCAAAGGTGCAGGCACCCGGTGTGGGATGCGCATCTGTCCTCGCCTCCGCCACCCCTGCTCATATCCGTACTGGTTCCTGGGCTGCGTGGTAGCACGTGCTCGCTCTGCTGTGTGTCCAGAGCTGCACAAACCTGAACTTCAACCCCAGTTCCACCCGTCACACTTGTTATCAGATAGATTACTTAATCCTGTTAAAGCCTCTAGTTTTTTCCTTTACTAAAAAAAAGAGGCATAAGAGCATGTGCCTGGTGAGGATTAAGGAGCTCACCCTCACAAGTACCCAGGAAGTGCTGGGCATTAGCACCGCAACGCCACTGCATCCTTAGTGGCACTGGGTGTTTTGATAGAATAACCCTGCATCTGTGGACCGAAATATTCAATCGTAGTCAGGTATGAGATTAAGGCAAAACATTACAGTCTGTACTATGAGCAAAAAACACAGGTGAAGATAGCAAGGATTATGCTGTAAACAAATCTCAAATGATGAGGAGGTGTTTGCTTTCTAACTGTTCTTTCCACCCCACTCAAAACAGGAGCTCAGCCTTGAGGCAGAGGGCTGGAGCCAAGGGTTCATTACAGTCTCTCCAAGCGGGCATTCCCACTGGGCACGTTCCCATAGACGTTTAATTACTTCTTAAAACTTTGGGAATTACCTTCCATCAATTCAGCTAAGAACGGAATGGATTCTGGTAACAAGACGATATAATTCTCTCTTAGTTTTTCAGCCAGTGCTAACACAGTTATCAGAGCAGCAAATCGAACCTGAAAAGATGAAGAATGACTTTTTAAAAACCAAAAAACTATTATAGCTATGTTTGTTAATTTATGATCTAACTTGAGACGTGCTCTGAATTTTCAACTGTCACCTCACTCTCTCCATTCAAGCTTCACCACAGCATACCAGTTTGTTTGACGGTTTGAGATCTGTTTCATAACATGGGCAGCCTTGTAAGTCAGAGCCTTTCCATCTGTGTTCTAGAACTGCAGGCCTTTCATGTGAATGTTTTTCTTATAAGATTTTTCTTAAAAACAGTAAAAAAGCCACATGTGAATTTAAGCGTGTCATCAAGTGTGACTGCACTGGAGCTGCTGGCGGGTGCCCCCCTGGGGGGAGTGCGTCCCCAGCCACTGCAGGCAGGACCCTGTCCTCAACCCCGACTGGGGTCACCATGTGGCGGGCCGAGGGGCCGCGCCCTCAGCTTGACCAGAAGACTCTCGCTGTGTCATACACGTCCTAGTTTTGGAACTTAAAGACTGGAGTGCTGCTGACATGTCTAGTCTGTGACAAGGAGCCCAAGGAGCTGTTTGCTTTGTCAGTGATTCACTCTGAAACAAAAGCCATGTTTTAGTCCTCTTTCTGGTCTGGGGTACTTTAAAGAATATTTGGATACAGCAAAGTGAGATGTTTAAAAACTGCCTATGTTCAATCAGGATTTTCCTGATCTGGTACAATCAAAACAACATACGTTACAATAAATCTAATGCAGCAGCTTTCTAAGAAGCTACAGTTTAAAATGTAGGAGTACACTAGAAGAGCCTCATTGTTTCCATTACTTCCAAAAAAATAAATGCTGTGAACTTCAACCAATAAATCTATTAATAACATTCTGCTTTGGTCTGTTTTATCCACTGAAATTTCAGTGTAATAATCAGCTTGAAAACTGGTGATCCATCACTAGGACAGCTTGAAAACTTCAAACCTCCACACATCACCGCCCCCAGGCTGATGCACCTTATTCCACAAAGTCCTCGGCCTGAGACGTGTATACAACAGGGCAATACAGTGCTCTAACTCAAAGGCGTGTTCTGTGGACAAACAAAGCATGCGTCTGGGAGTGCCCTGACACGTAAATGGTGCTTGAGAAACAGGAGGAGTTCAATCAAGTCTTTTCAATATTTAAGTGTTAGGCATTTCAGCGGTCACGTCTAACACGCCGCGGGGGTGGGAAGGACTGCTGTTTATAAACGGCCTGAAAATGGAGTTCAGACTTCTCACATTCAGCCTTCTACCTGACACAGGCCAGCCCCTGGTGCTAAACACAGCCGTGCAGGTCCTGGACCCACGGCCATGGGTGCGAGCGCGCGGCATCCGTGCTGGCACCACGGCGCCTGACCTTGGGTGAGGAGTCCCTCGTCTTCAGCAGAATCTGGTAGTTGAGTGGTTTCCAAAGCGAGTCGTCTGCCATGGCCACGGAGAACTGTGCAAGGCATGGGATCAGGTGCTTTGTCACCCGTTCTTGGAACTTCTCTTCTCCTCCAAGCCTGTTTTCCAGCTGTTGACAGTGAGATGAGGACTGAGCAATGGGTCTCTTGCGGTTTGAAAAAAAACTCAAAGTATATGGTATTTTACTATCCTTCCTAATATCAGCAGGCTCAAAAACCAGGTACTGTTTATTCTATTACTCTCTCCAGAGCAAACTGACCACCTTCGAGGAACTCAAATGGAATCACAGCCCATAGCATCACCCCTTTACCTCTGCAGAAACAGAGAAGAGCATCCAAACCCTTACACATTCTCAAGAAACTCAGTTTTTAAGAATTAAAAATTTAATAGACCTTATATCATGCCTTTGATTGGAAAAATTAAAAACTCCATCAATGCCACTGTGAAGACGAGTTACATTCATGAGAAACATGATATCAATTTTTAAATAAAAACTGCATATAAAGGAAAAGAAAACCCAGCAAACTGTGGTTCTGGTCAACATAAACCTTGCAGGCATGTACCACTGACTGTCCCAACTTTCAACAACTAATGGTTCTACTGGTTACCTGATCCACCAGGGGCATCATCAAGGCTTCCGCTCTCTCTTTACTTAGAAAATGCTGGGTGTCAAAAAGGAAGATTTTGTATAAACAGTTCAGAATAAACTGTAGTAGCAAGCAGCACTTTTCAGGATCATTTTCAGAGTCAAAAAAGGCTTCATCTGTAGATTGGGGAGAGTAAAAATGGAAACAACCAAAAAAAGCTGAATTTCAAATCTCCAGTGTTTAAATTCAAATCACTATGATAGGAACTAAAAGTAGAGGAGTATTTCTAAAATGATCTAGCAATCAATCAGGATGAAGGCAGAACACAAATAAAATGGACCGTCTCAGGGGACTGACTCATTCTTTCAGAGTTATTAACATTCTTGGTTGTTAAGATTGCTTAGTTTGGCAAATGGACTGCTTGTTATTAGCATTAAAGAATAAACCAATTTTAATTGTTTTAGAGTAATTTCCAGAAGCAAAGGAATGACCTTTATTTTTTCTCTCAAGTGAGTAAATTAATACTGTGTGTGTGAAAGTTGCTCAGTTGTGTCCGAATCTTTGCAACCCCATGGACTGCCAGGCTCCTCTGTCCATGGAATTCTCTAGGCTAGAATACTGGAGTGAGAGCCGTTCCCTTCTCCAGGGGATCTTCCCAACCCAGGGATCAAACCTAGACCCCCCCGCATTGCAGGCAGATTCTTTTACCGTCTGAGCCACCAGGGAAGCCCCAATTAACATTAATAACATGCTAAACAGTGTCTGACAATGACTATAAAGTTAAGAAATTTATCTCCCTTACTATACCTTGTGTAAGGTACAGAGCAAGCGTGCCAACTGACCTAGAGTCAGCTACCTACCTGTTTTGGATATGTTCACCTGGTTTAAGGTGTCAGCAAAAGGCTTCACTAAGTGACCAGCAAACAGGGTGAAAAGCCCTTTCAGTTTTTCAGCGATGCAATCTGCCAAGTTGTAAAATGTCAACAGCCTGTCCTTGGGAGCATCCTCTGTCTTAGCCCAATCAAACAGCTAAAGAGATAAGAGTAACGTTAGTTTCTTCTATGGATCCTGTGACTGATATGTGAGTAAGAGAAGTGGAAGAATAAAGCTCACCTTGAAGAACAGGGGTCTGAATGTGACCTCAGAAAGTTTCACCACCATGGCTACAAGACAGTCAATGATGTAATTTTCTGTTTTCCCGATTTCCTCCAGATCACTCTAAAAACAGAAGAGCTAATTTATTAACCCCGAGTACTGACATCTAGGTCTAACTCTGGCAGGTACAACAGGTTACACAGCTACTTTCCTCTGGCTCTGAGCTAGGTGGTAACTTCAGGACAGGCGGGTGGAAACACGCCTACCTCAGCGTGCTGGGTGCGGAAGTCCAGGGCCTCCAGGAAGAACGTGGTGAGCTGGGACTGGTGGGAGGCGAGCTGCTCCTTCTTCATCACCCCAATGTGCTCGCGCAAGACGCTCATAAACGGGCCCATGAGATTCTGAAAATACACAGGAGATGTGCCCGTTTTTATACTCCTAGAGTTCATTAATGCATCTGTAATGGCATTAAATAACCCTATTCTTCTTTGAGTGAAAATCTAAAACTTTCAGTACCACATCTCCGTCCTCCCAAGTCTAATACCCTGCACAGTCTAACCTTCCAGTTCTTCTCAATCTGCTTGTACGTCTTGTTGATGGCTGGCAGGAACACTCGGGGTGACAGCGTGGTAGCCAGTGTCTTTTTAAGGGACGTGAGACGGACATTAGCCTGGGAGGTAGGACCCATTTCACTAGTGATTTTCTCCAAGTGAATCACCTGTAGGAAGTAACAACCACCATTAAGGCCACCACAGGTCCTCGCTGAGAGCGTCTGTCTGCACACACACAGCAGGTCGCGTGGAGAGGGTGGAGAAGTCAGTCCAAGTGCTGGTGACTGGGAATGCTCAGTGCACTTAGCCTCACCCAGAAATCCTCATACACCCAACCCCAAACATAAGAATAAATGAATACTTATTTTTAATGTTAACGTAAATTAAAATAGAAAAAAATGGACAGATGCCTCTTTCCAGGGAGGAGTCAGGGAAACAGGGAAAGGGTGGAAGGCAGGACACAGTGGGCAGGGCTCAGGACAGTGCTCTTAAGAGGACAAGGACCAGGGACCATGAGGAGAGCTAGATTCTTTGCTAAAGAATCTAGAAAGCTGCTCAGATGCAGAGGTCCCTTTCTTCATGATGTCTACCTTCAAGGTGTGGCTACAAAGTATGTGCATCAATCAAGTCATCTGCGTCAAAGCAGCTAAGGCTCCTGACCTCATAAACGGCCAGTGATCAGTGCAACACAACAGATCGAGGCGGGGGGCCATTCTCAGGCATTTCCATTTTGCTAGAAATGCCAACGGCCCACTGAATTGCAGCACAGGCATTCCCCTCTGAAAGGTCTTAGGGTTAAGAAACCCTCACGTTAGAAACAAAGCAGGCACGCTCATTTCTCCAAGAAGTTCTATCAGCCCAAATCCAAAGAGCTCACAGCAAAAGAAAGCAGTAAAATACACCCTGCAAAATCAGAGAGGGAAAGAGCCTCACAGCAAAGCGACGCCCACACCAACGTCGCGACTGAACTGGAAGGACAGCGAAGGTGAGAGAGGCACGCACCTAGTAAGCAGCAGCACATCTGGTCAGAGTAAGAGTCTCCCTGCCAAATGAGAAGCTTCAGGCACAAATCCAATGATCGAATCTGTAACGCTCCCTCCCTTTCCCCTGCTGCGGCCGCTGACTCACCTGCGACAGGACCCCCTCCAGGTAGGGGCTGATGAAGTGCGGCAGGGTCTCGACCACCTTCTGCAGGGCTGCCAGGGCGCTGAGCAGGTAGACCTCCCCCGAGACCAGCTCGCGGGTGTCCTTCATGGTTGTCAGCAGTGGTGGCATCAGGCTGGAGAGAAAGGACACAGTTTCAAAACTTAAAGCAGAAACAGAATGGAAGATGGAGCAGAAGTCAACATGAAAAAAATCCAAACCACCACCCGTGCCCCTTACATTCTGGCGTCCGAGCCCATGAAACATCTATACATTTCAGGTGACCCAGAGCTCTCCCAGGGCCCATAGTACCAACACAGTATCACTTTACTTAAAAAATGACTACGTCTTTCAGCTGAACACTTGCTACGTGTCAGGTAAAAAAGCCTGGCGTGGAAGCAACTATACTCCAACTAAAACAAAGAACAAAAAAAACCTGTTACTGGTCCACAAAGCAGTAAGTAAGGAGACCACAAGCAAGCTCTTAAACATTTACAGCAGTTTGGCAGAGCAAATTTTATGTCTGTGACTCTAACAGTAATAAGAAATTTTGTGTGCCTGTGTTATTTTTCTAGCTCTTTTTACTGTATTTTATGAAAACAGCAGTCTATGCAATTAAAAAAAAATTTTTAATCTCAAAAAAAAAAAAAACGCCTTGCGTGCACTGCCCCACTGGTACCCCGTGAGGCAGCACTGTCTCGGTCTGTAGGTGGCAAGGCTCCACAGGGTAAGGGACCCTGGCAAGGCTGCATGGCCAGCAGATACTGGAGCCAGGGAAACAGCCAGGACAGGCCACTTCCAGCGCTGCCACCTCTGCTTCCTGGATTGTTGGTCCAAGGGGAGCAAAAACTGAGGGCAATTCACGTCATTAAGGTAAATGAGAATTCTGTGTTTTCCACTTTGAAGATAACATCACTTGTCTGACAAATCAAACTTTATGAAACTTCTACTGACAGGCAAAAAAAAAAGCCACCAAGGTTTTATTTCCCAGTTGCTAGCAGAAAGCCTGTGCGGTGGTCCTGCCCCAGGTCCCCTCGGCATACCTGGGGAGCTGCGGGATGGCCAGGGAGTCCAGGGTGGAGACCACCTCGGCCACGCACAGCAGGGCGCTGCCCAAGACGTTCTTCTCCTCCTTTGCGCCCAGAGCAATCAACCTCACAGTGGTGTTCAGCACCGGGACGAAAGGCTCTGGATTTTCTGCACCGAAATTCTTGCATAGGAGCTTTAAGGTATACAGAGCCGTCTGTCTGTTTATTGGCTGTTCTTCTAATGTCTTTCTTTTATGCTTCACCATGGCCACGAGCACAGGGACCAGGTCGAGGAAATGGTAAATCTGAGGAAGACAGCCAGAATTCCCAAATAATTAAAGCTGCAAAGAAATGCTGGTCTTCTGCCCATTTTTACTGCTTGAGATTGCTTAAATGGAGATCAGACCAAGAAGTCCTAAGCCATCCATTTCCCCACTTGTGTTACTTACAAATAAATGAATGCATGTGCTTGCAATCAATTCTGTATTTGTATAAGGCACCCTAGCAGTCTGGAGTGAAAAAGGATTAGAATCACGAGATGGTGATTGCAGCCATGAAATCAAAAGATGCCTACTCCTTGGAAGAAAAGTTATGGCCAACCTGGATAGCATATTGAAAAGCAGAGACATTACTTTGCGAACAAAGGTCCATCTAGTCAAGGCTGTGGTTTTTCCAGTGGTCATGTATGGGTGTGAGAGTTGGACAGTGAAAAAGGCTGAGCGCCGAAGAATTGATGCTTTTGAACTGTGGTGTTGGAGAAGACTCTTGAGAGTCCCTTGGACTGCAAGGAGATCCAACCAGTCCATCCTAAAGATCAGTCCTGGGTGTTCATTGGAAGGACTGATGTTGAAGCTGAAGCTCCAATACTTTGGCCACCTCGTGGGAAGAGCTGACTCATTGGAAAAGACCCTGATGCTGGGAAGGATTGGGGGCAGGAGAAGGGGACAACGGAGGATGAGATGGCTGGATGGCATCACAGACTTGATGGACATGGGTTTGGGTGGACTCCAGGAGTTGGTGATGGACAGGGAGGCCTGGCGTGCTACAGTTCATGGGGTCGCAAAGAGTCAGATAAAACTGAGTGACTGAACTGAACTGAAAGTTAAGGCAACATGTGGTCAATATTAAGAATTCCATTTGGCTGCAATTCCATTCTAATAGCTCTTATAACACATATACAGTGCTGCTACCAGAGTTAACGTCACATTCAAACACACAGGCATCACAGCATTATACTTGGATAATAACATAGTTATTTAAATTGTACCATCAGAGAAACTACGAGGAATTAAATGCAGATCTGATAAAGCAAGGAACAGGTAATGGGCCAGAAGCACAGTCTTCACTTACAATTTTCTTCTTCCAGGTGGTTTTCTGCTGTAGCTTGTTGTTCAAAAGATCCAAAGCTTTCCGGCGAACAGATGGCAATGGGTTCTCCAGCAGTCCTCTGATCACAGGGATGAAGGTTTCTGTGGGCAGCAAGGCGTTGACCTACACAGCAGTTTCACATTTAACAAAAGGGGAAAACATACCCAAGGGATGACTCATGTAAGACAGACCCCCACTTGCTGCACGCCTTCAAAGTACAAGGGGTTTTCACACACCAATTCTTATCTAGCTCTTACACTTGCGTTTCAGGGAGACATGACTAAACACGTTTATCACACAGCAACAAAACAGGATGCTATCATGAAGCTAACTGCTCAATGACACATAGCTAAGCAATACAGCTTGATTTTAAACCGTGGTCCTGGCCAGTGATTTTATTGATGAACTACACACTCCATCTAATAGGTATAATTTATTCCACTTGAATAAACTGGAACATTATACAGGACATGACTCAACATTTAAAGCTGATGCTTTAAATTTACTGATACACGTGATATCATAATCAGTAGGTAAGCAACTGTTTTTCAGATAAAATGATCTCCAGGCATCCATTTCTGTTTTAAGAAAAGTCTGCATTCTATTAAGAGAAGGTATTGCTAACTTTATTCTTAAAGCAAAACTTTCTGATAAATAACTTGACAATGACATAGCACAGCAACGAAACACAGAAGATGGAGAAAAATAAATGCCCACCTTGTCCAGCAAGTCATAAGCTTTACTGAGGAGCGCTCGCCAGAACTTCCCAGTTAGCCTGTCTGCATTTCTCTCCATGGACTGTGCTACAGCATTGATGTAGCCAAGAACTGTTTCTAGCAACCTGGAACACAGGAGACTCATATGAGAGTTTAAGTACTCTTCTTCCAGCTTTCTGATTAAAAGCTTCAAATTATTTCCAAATATAAATCAAAGAAAGAAAGGGAACATACCTCTGTTCCAGGCCTGTGAACACTTGAGGACCGCCGCTTTCAACTACCTTATTTTTAAAGAAGGCATCATTAGAACAATATGGAAGTCAGTGACGAAAAATCACTCGAAGTAAGTGAAATGAAACTTTGGAGATTCTTCAACTCACTCCCCAGTGTTTTCTGATACTGCAACTTAATCAGGTCCAAATCACCCTCATCGTACTGTATTAACGCCACCTCCCTTAATTTATTTTGATTACATTTTATAGAAATTCATAGTATCTGTAAAGTACTACAAAGATTCAGAAAAATACAGCGAATGATTAACACTTACCTCTTTATTGAGTGTTCACCTTTCGTGAGGCCTGACTCTAACTTTAAGATGTTAATAAGCACGATGGGTGCAGCTGTAGTCCTCCCTTTACTGCTGTCTGATCCCAATCTCCTCCCACCCCAAGCCCCACAAACTTCAACCTGCAGTTAAATGTCATTAGAGAGTACGTTATCAGGCAGCAACACGCTTTCCTTGATTACATTAGATTTTGGGGGTCTATCTACAGTTACTCATGTTACTCTAGTTCACTTATTTTAACTGCACACACTATCCCTCCTGATGTATCACAACTGACTTATTCATTCACCTCTCTCTGTGGAAATTTAGTTTATGTCATCCCCCTCATCCTTTTTTCCTTTAGTAGCGGTGCTAAAAAGAACCTTTCTCCTTGAGCATCTAGCCAAGTTTTTGTAGAGAAAGGGAAGTACTAGATCACAGGGGACAACCATCTTCACCTTGACTGGACACGGCCCAGCGCTTCCTGAAGTGGCAGTACCGAGTCCCACTACCCAACACTGGGTAGAATAGTGACTGTGTCCCCACAGCCTTGCTGCTTCCTGTATTAACAACTTCAAACTTTCTGTCAGTTTGACAACATCATAGTGGCATCCCCTTTAATCTGCATCTTCCTTCTTACTAAGGAGGTTGTTTCATTTAACTCGCCATTTAAGATTCCTCTTCACTGAACTCATATTTCTTGCCGACTGTTCTAACAGAAATGGATGCCTCTTGACTTATAAACAGCAATAATCTTGCCTTAGTCTGAGGTTTTCATTTTGCTTATGTCGCCTGTTTAGTGAAATTCTTAAGAAATCCCTCCCCACCCTCTGGTTTTGATTTCCTTCTCAAAGTGCCAAGCACTCCTTCTCACACTGGCTCTTGAGCTACCTTTTGTTCACTCTAGCTTGGCAGGCGACATGAGCCCTCCCCTACTCGGCACACACCACACCAGACCCAGGTCCTGCACACCTCTCCCGCCACGGTCACAGGGCGCCGCAAACATGGGGAGTGCTTTCTACCTCACGAGGGTGTGGCCAGCTGACGTCCAGTCACACTGACCCACTCGCATCTTCAGGCGCCACCACCGGCCTCGACTCTGCTCGACACCCAGCCGTGTCTACACTGGTCACTCTCCAGCAGGCTTGCTTAGCTAGTTACTAGTTGAGCAAGTTGGTCAAGTGTGTTTCTGATTCTTACACTTTGTTCCTTTAGCTGAGTGTGAACAGTGACCAAGGGCACCCTTGTCTCAAGCTCTGACGGGCACACATTTAAGGTGTCATCATGAAGTGTGGTAGAATCCACGTCTTCATCAGGCCGAGGAGGTCCATCTACCTCATGATGCTGACGACCATTTTCCTTAAGTCATAAGCACAGAATTCACTAAGCTGTTTGTCTGAATACTTCAGTGATCACAGATTTCCTCTCTCAACCAGTTCATGCATTATAAGGACTCAGCTATTCAGACGCTCAGCCATTCCTGTGTTCCTGCTCATGACTTCAAACACTTCTGCGGGTATGCACCATCTGAGGACAGAACTGCTGGCCAGAGGGTTCACGCACACACAGGATTAGCAGGTCGTGCCCCACGCACGTTCATGCTGAAGTGAAGGGCACTACTTGTTTTCTATTCCAGGCATGCCTCGTGTCTTCATGAGACTTGCCAAGCTGTTTCTACTAGCCTAAATCACAACTTCTTCAAAAAAGCAAAATTATATCATAAATACATTGAAAGAACATCTCACCTTTCTGAGAAAACTGTTGGAAGCCAGGAGCTGAGACATGAAGGACACAGACAGAAATTTAAAATGTCGCAGCTGCTTGTTAGTGTGAGCGTCTATGTTAAAGACCTGTAGCATTTCTTCCTGTGATTCGCTCTTGTTAGATACTGATCTGGGAATGGTTTCTGAAAAAGAACAAACAAGTGACCTCACTCATCTTCGACCTGATTTTTTAGTGTCCAGATACAGGTATTAATGAGCACAGTAAATGCATACAAGTTTTAGAGGGAACTCTTGTTATGCATAAAATACATGTATATTACCAAACATGTCCATATAATATACATGAAAAGAAAGTGAAAATGTTAGTTGCTCAGTCATTTCTGACTCTTTGCCACCCCATGGACTGTAACCTGCCAGGTTCCTCTGCCCATGGAATTCTCCAGGCAGGAATACTGGAGTGGGTATTATAGCATTCCCTCTATAGATTCTCAGGGGATCTTCCCAACCCAAGGATCAAACCTGGCTCTCCTGCATTGCAGCCAGATTCTTTACTGTGTGAGCCACCAAGGAAGCCCTATAATATACATGTATATATATAATTTGCTATACCCACTTTTTCTTCTTCTAAACTAGTGAAAGATATATTTACAAATAAAATATCCAACAGCTCTGAGAATAGAGTATATAAGACAAAACCAAACGAACAAAAAACAAGGTAACTGAGACAAACAAATGGAAGACAAAGATATTGCAATAAGAGTCTAAACTGGTTCCATGTCCCATTTTTGAAGCTACAGAGGCATGTACTTTGATGGCCCACAATGGACTGAAGGAGGGTCATCCCTCCCCTTCAACATTTAAACCTAAAAGTTGAAGATGTCTGTCCTTAAACCCTGTAGAATTCCACACTCAAATGTACTGAATATAAAAGGGGTATATGGCCACTGGTGGGCCACTTACAAATCACTGTCCTAGAGGGTGAATCAAAATTCAGGCTTTGTCGTGCTTAGCCTGTCACCACACATGGATCGCATTTTAATGGAAAACTAAGACACAGCTAATCAGGCCCTACTAACTTGCTGTCTTTTTACTATAATTCATCCCATTCAGAACACTCCACAGCCCACAGACCAGCAGAGACACACAAACCACCGTTTGAGGAATGACAGGTAGAAATCCTACTTGCTGTTCTCTACAAAGATTTGAGAAGGTGACAGCCGTATAAACTACTGACTTTCTTCTGCTTCTCTCAGGCTTCCAGATCAAACAATAATTAACATCTGACTTACACCTACCTTCTTTTTCCTCTGGCAGCTTCAGCAAGTACTCAAGGATAGTCATCAAGCTTTGGATCTGATGCTGGACACTAAACTCACAGCAGACGCAAATCCAAAATTCAGTGTCTGCCTCTAAAATGGCATCCTGTGTAGAGGAAAGAAAGAAGTAATAAAACCGTACCTCTCAAATTTACATTACTTAAGAAGAACAAATAAGGGAAACATTTTAAAAACACTTCTCAGCACACAAAGCCACTCCGCGCTGACCATAAGGACGGTCATGTGTGAGACTAGAAGAACCAGGTAGTGAGCTCCTTACATAAAAAAGCCAATTTACAAGAATAAAGAGGTTTAAGTCCAAGATAAACTGCATCATGATTTCTGGTAGAACTGAATTACTTAACACAGGTTCTAGATCTATTCCTGGATCCCACTGTACAAGGAAGTCATTTAGAAACAGCCCTGGACCTGTAAGTACCCCCTCATCTCTCTCTACAGGGCTCTTCAAAACAGTTACCTGCATCTCACTGACCTCTGTAACACTGACTCTCCTCCCATGCCCCCTGAAATGCCCTCAAAAACACATTTAAGAGACACAGTTTAATTCCTGTACAGCTGTATGCTGTTGGGCTTAAAACAGACCCATCCAGCACAGAACCAATTGTTTCTTAAATTCCAGTCGCCCTCAGGAGAAGTCCTGTTACTCCCAAGCATATTCAGTGCCTCAGGCTCTGGAAGTAGGTTCAAAGAATATTAAAAACGCCTTTAAAAGCACTTCTGAGCTCATAAGGCGAAGTGATGTGCATTAAGTATCACCAGCCACAAGTTTAAAGTGAAAAGTAATGCAAAATCTATGTGAAACACCTCCCACTTTTTCTTGTCCCCCCGCTCTGTGCTCTGACCTTTTCTCCGTAGGCGGCCACCAGTACGGTTTTAGTGACGTACTGTTCAAAGAGCAGGGCCAGGAGAACCCAGAGGAACCTCTCTGCGCCCAGCGTGTCGACAAGCTGGACAAGGACGGGCAGGCGCCTGTGCTCGGGCACGTGGGGCAGCGCGTCCACAAAGACGTTAATGATCTTGACCACGATGTCCTCCACGTTCCTCGTGACTGCGGCAGAGTCGCCACCATCAGACTGCGGGGCAGCAAGGAGAAGCCAATAATCCGCCATGAGACAAGCTTTAAGCAGACTCGCAGAGGCCTTCTGATGTGCCCCCAAGATAGTTCTCAAAGGAATTCTAACAACCAAAGACCAGTCAGTAGTTATTCAAGGAGTACGGACCACGTTCCCACAAGGGGACCACAAAGTGCAAGACGTGAGCCCCGCCAGAAGGAAGCGCATCATCCCCGTCAGACACGACGCTCCTGGGAAAAGATGGCAGAGGCCAAAGACGGCCCTGAGAGCAGGGCTGCTCTTGAGGCGTCCAGAAAAACCAACCAGGATGTGAGCTACACCTGGAGGAGGACGGTATAATCCAACAAGCAGAGCAGTACAAAGCCAACAGCTTTCTGCTGCTTTCAGAATACAATTCTGACCATCTGGTATGGGTGCGTGAAAGTCAACTGCTGAAAGAATGAAACAATGAAGAAAGAGAGACGAACAGCTAACCCAGCGCCCCTACTGCCACCCGACTTTGCTTTCCACATCCCTCACACTCGCTGTGCACAACCGCCAGCCACTTCAGAGACCAAACCCTACCCCCTCGTCCCAGGGGGCAGTCCACTTCTCATGAAAGTCTGTGGCCGTCTGGCCAGCACGGGCTTTCCTACCGCGAGCTCTTCAGTGGTCACCTACCCCCCTGGCACACATCACACGAAGGCGTAATGTTATTTTCCTTTTCATACGTGTCCCACACTGGCTAATTCGCGGGACACAAATACCAACCTCACACCAAGACTAAAAGGAGAAGGTGCTCGGTATGGTCGCTGAGGAAATGGTCAACATGAGAAAAGAAGCAACAAAGGTGGCAGTAAAGAGAAAGTGCAAGTGGATAACCGTGCCTGTTCACCTTCAAGGCTATTTTTGAGTTTCAAAGTCTTCACTCCTTACTGACACTAGGCTGTGAGAGACCAGGTCTCAGCCATCCCTTTGTGTGCCAAGTTTCAGAGAACACTTGGTAAACGTCTGTTAAACTGTACGTTAACACATTTGCCGCCGTAGCTTTAAAACTTCCTATCTGCACAGACCTACTTAAGGGTCTCATCAAACTGACGCATCATCGTCCTGAGATACACCCTGACTGTAAGTTCGTCAGAAGGATGTTAAGGCACGTGTATCATTTATACCCTTGCAGTACAGCACAATCAGCTAGGGATGTTTATAGATATTTCTGGAAAAGATTTCCGAGACTAATCCTTAGCTTCACCACTCTAAAATTTAATAGGCACTAATAACTGAGAATTCTGGAGAGGCTTTTAATGTTATTTATTAACTACTACTTGAATCTCACTCTATGTGAGATCTTAAAAATTAAAAAATGTAACACCAATGACGGTAGAAAACTTACCTGAATAAGTGCTGGAATAACCATTTTCACTGTCTTATTGATAACCTGAAAACTGTAAGTATCATCCAGACGCATCACATTGGCTCCCATAAATGTAAAAATAGACATGATATTGTGTAGAACTTTATCCTGAAAGAAAACACATTTTTCATCTTAAGCGGATCAAATATCAAGGATTCATTACAACTCAGCAATAAAATGATATAACCCAACTTAAAAACAGGCAAATGATGCACAAAGACATTTCTCCACAAGTAAGCAGTCGATAAGCACATGAAAAGATGATCAACATCAGTTATGAGGGAAATGCAAAATCCAAATCAGAAAGCACCGATTTGGATGAATATAATCAAAAAGACAGTAATAACTGTGAGGGGGTGGACATATTAGAACCCCTGGACACTGTGTGGTAGGCACAAAATGACCTCACTTTGAAAATGGCCTGACAGTTTCTCATAAGGTTAAAGTAAGCATAGATCTGGCAATTCCACTCCTACTCAAAATACTGAAAACACGTTCACACAAAACCTCCTACATGAACGTTCACAGCAGCATGATTAACAGCCAAAAAGTGGAAATGAACATGTCAATTAATGAACAGATAAAGAAAATACATGTACACACAATGGTTTATCATTGTTGCTGTTGTTTAGTCTCTAAGTCGTGTCTGACTCTTTTTGACCCCATGGACTTAGCCCGCCAGGCGCCTCTGTCCATGGGATTCTCCAGGCAAGAACACTGGAATGGGTTGCCACACCCTCCTCCAGAGGATCTTCCCAACCCAGGGACTGAACCATGTCTCCTGCATTGCTGGCGGATTCTTTACCACTGAGCTACTAGGAAAAGTCCTACAATGGTTTACTACTCAGCCATAAAAGGAATATTGATTCAAGATTCCAAGTGGATTAGCCTTGAAATCATGCGAAGTGCAAAAAGTGAGACACAAAAAAGGCCACATATTATATGATTCCATTCACAGGAAATGCCCAGAACAGAGGAAGTAGATAAGAGGCTGCCAGAGGCAGCGGTGCTGGCAGTAAAGGGAATGGGGACAGAATGCTAACACATACGGGGTTTCTTTCTGAGGTTGATGAAAGTGTTCTGGAAATACATAATGGTGATAGCTGTACAACTCTGAGTAAACGAAAACCACTAAATCGTACACTACAAATAGGTAGATTCTGTAATAATATGAACTATATTTCAATAAAAACATAAATAAATATATCAATGATTCTTAATTGTTTCTGGATTATCAACCCCTTTGAGGGCTATTGACTCTATACCAAGGGAAAAAAAATCCCATACACATTGAATCTTGCACATGATTTTAGATTAAGAGACCCAGAGAAGCTGATGGAGAACCAAAAATCTTTAGGAACATATCCCTTAGATGAAAATAATTTCCATCCCTTCAAAACTCTTTAAGTGATGTCTTTCTATGAAGAACACGATTTCTTTAGCTGAGGGAGTTCATGAGCAAAGCACTTTTAAGTCCACTTACTGGCGCTGCCCTGCACCAAGTGCAGTGCTGAGTGCTAACCACAAATGATCCCACCCCACTCTCACGAGCCAATGAGGGTTACTGTGTTTTCCACTTTACAAAAGGTGGAGCCGAAGCTTAGAAAGCTCAACCACTGCCCCAACTCAAGAGGCAGGCCTGGGAGCCCCACCTGCACTGTAAGACCCAACCATGTGTGCCTACATATGTTCAAAGAAAATATCCAAAATATCTGCTTAAGCCTTAAAATCAGTAACACTTACAGGAAATATTCCAGCAACAGTGCCCAAGAGCAAAAGGGCATGGTGATGGGTCTGAGGCATCTCAGAAACGCGGATGCACTGGACTATCAATTCCACGTTGAACTTCTCCTCATCCAGAAGGTCTACAGGGCAAGAAATAAAAAATTTCCAAGTGGCAGGTACATTCACACTCAGCAGATAACCCTTCCCCACTTGCTTCCAACAAAGTACGCACCTTTGGGTATTCTGCCACCTTCTGGAGAGAGTTTTTGGCAGATGTTGAGCAGACAACTAAGAATTAACTGTTTGGTGTATTCCATGCTTCCCTGCTCCGGCGGCAAAGGCTCCAAACACCTTCAGGAATCCCGGAAGAGAAACAACGGGAAATGAAAGGCTTGTGCCGTCTCAGTTCTGCAGCAGTGACCGATGCCCAGAGCACACACTGAATGAGGGGAACTCAAGCACTGACATCATGTCTATAAACACAGTGTGAGGCTTCTAACTGATTCTTCCACTGCAGGCAGGCGCTGGCGTCACACCCCCTCTCCTTTCTACCGAGCTTTCCATCAACCCACTTTGGACCTTCTTAGAGGACGACCGTGAGAATTATTTTTTCTTCAGACGAGAGCAGACATCCACCACGCAAGGCATACCCTACGGCTATCTAACGACGCATGTCTAAAAATACACTAGGTGTCATCCTCCACCCTTCAACAGAGGTAATGATGCCCCAGGGACACAGTATCGGACAGGACGGAGAAGGAAAGCAGGCTGCAAGGTGAGTGCTCATTTACTGCACAATAAAGGCTGATGGTTAGTTTCAGGCCTTGGCAACAGGTTCCTATAATCATTCTTTAAACCTTCCGGCTATAGTATTCAACTTGCATTCTCTTACAGACTAGCTGGGCAAGAAGAGAGGGTGCAAGTTAAATCAGACAGACAAGAATAGAATCTTACTCTCCCCCCAGATCAAAGGCGAGTGTCATTACCTTGACAGCAGGTTAAAAAGAGTCGGTATCAGTATCTGAGGGTTTTTGAGTTTCTTTTTGTGCTGCAATAATTCCAGGATGAGGGTTACTCTTTGCCAGTAAGAACCTCCAACTTCCTGGACAGGTTCTTGATCTTGTGATTTTCTGGGAACCCCAAGAGACAAAAAGAAAGCAAATACTGTCAACATTAAGTACAAACTATTGTAACCAATTATGCCACACTGATGGGCATCAGAAAGTCACAATGGTTCCAAACATTCCTGGCCTGGGGACAGCCACACTTACTTCTGCTGCATCTTCTGCCTCCTGGTCTGCTGAATTGTGCCTAAGGACTTGGCTTTATCTGGTGGCTCCAGTTCTATTCTGACTTGTTCAGCATTAACAGAAATCTAGAATATTAAGGAGGAATGGGTGATAATAGGATTCCACAAGATACAATTAGAGCAGTTTACACAGATTTAAAGAGAGACAATGGAAACTTCTGTGTTCCATTTTATGTCTCTCTATGACCCTAGAGCCCAGTCTAATACCCAAAGGGAAACTTCACTGATAATTCCTTGTGTATTCCTTGGGGAGTTTTCCATATACCAACAGCTCTATAAAGATTAGACACACACCAGAGCATATTATCACACTGCTCTGTACCTTAATTTGTTCCACTTATCTTAGAAATCTAAGAAAATATGTTATAATTCTGAGAACTGCAGAATCTGGATACAAGGACTTCACCACGCTATTGTGTATTTTTGTGAAAGAAAGTTTCCCTAAAAAGCACAACAAAGCAACACACAGGGTGATTAGGTAGTTACTCAGATCTATGGCGAGGTTTCAATATACACACAAACAGATGAGCAGATTCTCAATTCCATTCTATGTGTCATTAAACAAATTAAGTAGAATACTCTGTGCCCCTGCTGAATATCAAGTCACTATTCCTTCCTGTTCTTGCCTAGGAGGTAAGTAACACCTAAACTAACAGACACCCTACCGTTCAAAACTAAATGTTTCATACCATGAAAGTAACAGTGAGGACTTAAAACTTTGATTTTGCACTTCTCTAAGACATACTTTTCTATGATTCTGGCTAATGGGAATATCTGACTTCCTAAAGGAATTACAAAAGGGAGAAGGCTTAAAAATGGCATTACTTGGAAGAGAATAAATATTAATAAACAAATGACAAGTTTGCAACTTACCCCTTTGAAAACACTGCTAACAGTCTGAGAACAATGTGAGTTCTTACAGTTCACCAATAAATCAAACAACATGCACAAAAGCTTCTGCTGAACCTTTTCATCTGTTATAGCTGCGAAAAATGGCTTCGTAATCTAGAGGCAGAAAAAAGGCAATTGAGATCAATGAACAAACTTGAATTCTAAAAATGATGTTTCTATCATTGTTTTACAATGTGAAATTGGTCCCCATTTTGTCAGTTTAAATGACTCATGTACACTATCCAGTTTGGCAAAATGGGTCAAATATATCATATTCCTTTGAAACATGTTCAGACCATCTTATCCTCTCGAAGTACAACATTACAAATTTTCAAAAGCTTAACATGCTTTAATCTCTGAAAGAGATCACTGACCTTTTCGAGAGCTGTAATCTGAATGGTTGGCATTCCCGTGCAAAGGTCCTTTGTTGTTTGCACAGCTTTTATAAACATATCTAGACTCTTCGGGTCCTTATGTAAAAGGGAAGCTGAATATTCATTATATTTTCCCAGAGTGAGATGCAGGGCAATGGCCTCATCTTTCAGGACAGCTGTGGGCTCCTTCTGGCTCTTTTCTAAAAGTTGTTCAATCATTGGCAACAGCTGAGAAAGCACCAGCTAAAGTTTGGAAAATTTATTAGTAAATAGTTATTTATACTGATGCAAGTTTTTGCTTGCTGTACAAAAACATCTAAAGATATGTTTTAAGACTAGAAGCTTAGCACAGAAGAAAAAGCCAACAGTAATGACCTCTTAGACATAAGGCTAGCTATTAATCCAACTAAAGCACCCAGGTCCCTTATGACAGTTCAGTCTGTAATAATCAAAAGCTCTGAATCTTTCAGCAGTAATAATTTGTGGGCATTCTAAGACTTTCTAAAATCAGGAAATACAAACTGAAGTTTTAGACTATAAAAATAAAATTAAGCTTTTCCACACAACATTTTCAACTTGATATAATTAATATTAATTCAAATTACATATGTGAAGTCTTCAATAACTAAAGCAGGAGCCAGCAAATTATAGCCTGCAGGACACGTGCAGAGGACCACCTGTTTCTGTAAATTTTGTTGAAAATCACAGGCATACTCTTCTGTTTATATACTGTCTGAGGCTGCTTTGGCAATATGATGGCAGAGCAGAGCATCTGCAATAGTCTTTACAGCCATAGAGCCTAAAATATTTATTTTTGGTCCTTTACAGCAGGGACACCCAACCCTGGGGTTGTGGACCGGTACTGGCCTGTGGCCCATTAGAAACTGGGCCACACAGAGGTAAGCAGCAGACGAGTGAGCGAAGCTTCATCTGTATTTACAGCTGCTCCCCACCACTTGCTTTACTGCCTGAATTTCTCCTATGGTCAGATCAGCAGTGGCATTAGATTCTCACAGGAGTGTGACCCCTAACCTTAAAGTCAAGGCAGAATATCCCAAGATGGCCACAAAACAGAAAGAGAGTGCACAATAAAAGTAATGCCCTTGAATTATCCCAAAACCAGCCCGCCATCCCTTCTGTGGAAAAACTGTCTTCCACAAAACCAGTCCCTGGTACCAAGAAGCTTGGGGACCACTGCTTTATAGAACAAGACTGTCAATTCCTAGTTTAAACTATACCAGGAATGACACGGAGCAGACACAGCCCATTTGTTTTCTTGCACCAGGACAATATAATGAAATGGCTTTACTCCATTTTATCCCTCTCTTGGGCTTCACTAGTGGCTCAGTGGTAAATAATTCATCTGTCAATGCAGGAGACTTGAGTTTGATCCCTGGGCTAGAAAGATCCCCAGAAGGAAATGGCAACCCGCTCTATTCCTGACTGGGAAACCCATGGACAGACGGGCTACAGTCCACAGGGTCACAGAAGAATCAGACATGACCCAGCGACTAAACAACTCTACCCCTCTTTTATTTCTCCAGCTTGCAGTCAGGTCCCAAGATCGGTAAGGTCCAGAGGAGTTTTTGGAACAGAAGGGGAAGGAGCAGTTTTCTCTTGCTTACTGGCACAAACCATCACACAAGTGGTTCACAAACCTTTCTTTTGTAACATGGGCTTCCCTGGAACCATAGAGAAAGCTCTGGTTCTACCCCTCACTTCTCCAGAAATGTACAGCCATGTATATTTTAAAAAAGAGTAAACAATTTTGAAATGTACACAGACTTTTTTGTTCATATATTATTATTTTGTGGAGGATTTTCACCTGAGAATAAACACAAACTGTTTTTCATCAATGCATTGTCACTGGTTTCCCCTGTGATTTTAAACTTCATTTAACATCAAGTCATTGGTGAGACAGGGATAACACACAATTTTAAGATGGAAGAAATGCACTGCTGCTGGCTTTTTGTACCCTGTATCTTTTCCCTCCGCCTCAGCTCTTTTCTCTCACATTAATATGAATGTATTCACGCCTGAGTGTGTGTATATATACATAGCTCTCACGCAGTCTGGTGCACACGTGACTAGTTACAATAATCTTCAGTAACATCACCTGGAATGGATATAGCTCACTTTACACATACCTCATTGTTGATGTCCTGAAGTACTTTCATCAAATCTTTTGCAATATAAGATGGGCAACTATATACACAATAAAGGAGGTTTTTCAAAGTTTCAGATAACTTCTGATGAGATTTCAGCTTCTTTTCATTCTGCAGTTCCTCAAATAAAGTTGCCAAATCCTAGGATACAAAAGAGAAAACTGGCTTAAAACTGGCTCCATGTGCTACTCAGGGAAGATGTTTTCCCAAATGAGGGGACACAGCTCACGATTTTTCATTTCCCCTTGAAACCTGAAGAGGAAATGGTATCACTACCCATCTGGTAGCTTACTACTAACACCGGCCTTTTAGCCCAGTGAGGAGAGAGCAGAAAGGCAACATGACACTGCTATCTTTCTAAGATTAGGGGACAAAGACGTGCAGATATTGACGTATTGGTTTCTAAATTCAATGACTTAGCCGATCAAATGCCCTGCAAAGCAGAAAGTCCACCAAGGGAGAATGGCTCAGGTGTCCACAACGATCTGCACACACTCCATCTTCTCTGCCACTGAGTTTACCTGAACAACGTAAGTGGCGTCTGAGGTGATCTCCTCTGCTTTAGGAACCACGTGGTCTATAACCAGATGAAACTGGGACGCCACTCCACTGAGGGCCTGGAGACAGCAAATGGCAGCCCTGCGCACTTCTTTTATGGGGCTACCCAGATTAATGAGTAGAGAAATCACCACTAAAACCAAAGCGAAAAACATTTAAGTAACAACTGAAAACACTGAGACAGTACAAAATTTCAACAGTACCAAGAGGTACACGATGAGAGATTTCCTCTCAGCTCAAAGCCCCTCTCCGAAGTCACTGTTCAACTATCTGTTCACTACCCTAGAGAGACGCTAGATGTATCCTGGTGTGCCTGTCTGGAAATACGCGAGAGCAGAGCACACACACCCTACTCTGCACCGCTGCTACCACATCTCAGGGTATACTGGAGTGTCTTCCGTACCAGTATTGATACACACGTATCTAAATTAAATATCCTTTTAAAATTGCACATAAATGCTAGACTGTGTTGTCCGAATTTTTAAAAACTAGTACCTTACTTGTAGTCTTTTGGCATTAAAATCTCTGCAACAAAGGCCCTGTACATACACCCCTGAGCAAGGGTGCAGAGGAGACAACCCGCTCGCGCATCAGGCTTGGCAGGTCTCTTGTCCTGAACTGATGTTTGCTTTCACATTCTTTTTGATGTGGAAACTTTATAGCTTTATAGAAGAATCTTTCTTCTAGTTTTATATGTTGCTTAGAAAAGTGCTCTCTTTAAAAAGTATCTACCTCTATATTTAGACAGTGATCATGTGTACTCCATAGTTTATAATACTAAAGCTAAGTTTTCTTTTTAATGTGCAATCTTTAGATCAGCTGACACTTTCGTCTGAGGAATAAGGCTGGAGTCAAACTTCTTTAATATTTCCAAATGACCAGCCAGATGTCCTGTTTAATAGTCAACCTCAGAACCCCACAGATCTGGGATGTCAGCTTTATCAATCATACATCTCACTAGTATTTGAAAGGCACCTATTTCTGCCAACTAGAACCATGTTCAATAAAAATGATGAATTTAGTAAGAATGTTTTTGTTTCCCCAATTATGTGGCAAAAATACTAGCTTCTGATTTGAGAAGTATTTTCATCATGTTACTCCTATTCTGCTGACACTTAATTAGGAATAGTTACTGATTTTTATCTCAAGCCTTTTCAGATCTTTGGACATGATTATATGAGTCTTCTCTAGCCAATCACATAATAGAGTTCCTAGTTTTCAATCAATTTTGTACTGCTGGAATGAACTCTGGGGAAATGTTTATTTTCTAAAATAATGCTCCTGGACCCAACAAATATTTTATTTAGAATTGTTGCATTATTATTCAAAGCACCCATCACCTTTTGTTTGTCAGCATGTTGTGCTGGTTTTGTACAAAGAATCTGGAAGCTTTCTTTCATTCTATGCCTTGCCCAGCTCAACAGCATTGAAATAAACTGGCTTTAAGGATCTGGTAAAATGAATCTGTGAAAGCAAGCGAATCAGGGTTTCTTTAAAGAGAAGTCTCTGGGATAAAGAGAACTAAATTCCTTTTATAGTAGTTAGTTATTTATGCTTTATTCCATGCTATTTACTGGGGCAAATTTTGGTGATTTTTATCTTGCTAGAAATGATCCATTTCATAAATACTACTTCTGAAATGCCAAGAAATAGTATAACAAGCATTCATACCTTTCTGAGGTCATATAAAAGTTAGACTTTCCTGGTCTCCAGAAAATTAATTTATAAAATAAAGCCAGATATGAACGGCTGAAAACTTGAATTCACACAAACGGCAGCTTCAGGCCCCAGGTATCTATTTGCTAAAATTCCCAGTCTAATGGGGGCAGATCTTCCAGAAAACTCGAAATTCAAAAACAAATTCAAAGCACTAACTACTATGGTTACTATGTTCAAATAAGAAACTGGAACCCAAGGTAAGTCAAAACTACGTTATTTAAACAATTAGCTTTTAGGAATGCCCTTCCATTTAAAAATATATGTGACTTCATTCAACTAACTAATTTTACTTAGATTTAAAATGGCCTATTTTACATAAAAGTTGAAAAAATATTTGAGTTTTGCTTTTATACTTATAAACTTACTATACTGATAGAGCATATCAAACCAACAGCAGCCTCCAGCTTACAAATGTTAAATGCTTATTCATTCAGCAAAGATTTGCTATATGTGAGCCTGAGCTGGAATATGTATTTTCAGAGAGAGTAATAAATGGTGGTTAGATTCCCAAGTCACTGACAGAAAGTTAACTCACACAACTATACCATACTGTTTTAATATTGCAAATCCTTTTTTTTCAAAACAACATCATGTTTTTTGTAATTATATGAAAACAAACACCAGCCAACACTCCTTATGGATAAGGTATGACTAGAAGCTCACTGCAAAGAAGGAAACGGCAGCCCACTCCAGTGTTCGTGCCTGGAGAATCCCGTGGACGGAGGAGCCTGGGGGGCTGCTGTCCACAGGGTCGCAGAGTCAGATCGACTGAAGTGACTTAGCATGCGTGCATGCGTTGGAGAAGGGAATGGCTACCCACTCCAGTGTTCGTGCCTGGAGAATCCCAGGGAGACAGAGGAGCCTGGTGGGCTGCCGTCTATGGGGTCGCCCAGAGTCGGACACGACTGAAGTGACTTAGCAGCGGCGGCAGCTCGCTGCACTCACAGTGGAGGGGCCTGAGGACAGGTGCGATGAGCAAGTGCCCTCTATCGGGGCCCGGGCGATGCTAGTGGTCCTTGAGCTTTCGAGCAGAACGGGACGCACCTCTCCTGTTCTTAACAGAGTCCTCTGACATGTCTAGGGAGCATAAATGCAAAAGTACCTTAGGAAGGGGGAGGTGACAGACAGCAAAGCAGCACAAGCATGAAGGGAGTTCATCTTGCTGCAATACCACAGGAAAAGTCAGGTCCTTTGTCATGCTGCCTACAAAGAGACATGGCCCTCAGAAGCCAGTGCCTTTGATGCTACAGGATAGCACATTTCAAACCTAACTAGAAAATCTAACTACTTGTGACTTCCTTTTAAAACTCACAAGTTTAACACTGGATAACTATTTTCATAAAATATGGTATATCTCCATATGAAATATTCTGCAGACATTTAAAAAATATATAGTATGTATTAATAAAGATGTTTACAATGTATTCAATGAAAAAGTTTAAGAAATGTGCAGGAAGTTCCCATCCAAAAAACCTAAACACATCTTTTTAAAAGTAAACCCAGGACCTTCTGGCGGTTCAGAATCCACCTGCCGATAGAGGGGACACGGGTCCGACCCCCAGTCTGAGAAGACTCCGCCTGCCAGGAGGCGACTAAGCCTGTGTGCCACCGCCAATGGAGCGGGCGCAGCCCAGAGCCTGTGCCCCTCAACAAGAAAAGCCGCCACGAGAAGCCTGGGCATCGAGACTAGAGCAGCCCCCGCTCATCGCAGCTCGCGACAGCCTGCAGGCAACAATGGAGATCCAGAGAGCCAAACGTCAATTAAAAAAAAAAGTAAATCCATTTAAGACGAGGAGTACAGTTTTATAGTAAGCAGTGGAAAAAGAATTACATTCATGGCCTTTACTTTGTAAGTAAAACTTAAAATTGTGTCTATCTCACATATAACAAAATCTTGATTATAATCATAATTATGTCCTCTTTCAAAGAGCTAATAAAACATTGAGAAATTGTTCTGAGGAAGATGTAGGATCATTCACTTTGCTTTCATAGACCACTTATACAGAGTGACTTCAGAGACAAAATCAAGAGCATGTTCCAATTTCCCACAAGCCACTCTTCTTACTCTCACACTTAGATGATTCCATCATCCTCACCAGCTTGCTCGCCTTCAGTCACTATAGCGTCTGGTTCTGCCAGATCCTCTCGTTTGTCAGTAACTTTATAAGTCAACCCACTTCTCAAAATCATATTCATCAACTTTATGAAATTCTGCATGTTTTGCAAAATTTACAATTTCACGTATTAAAAACAAAAGTTTTATTTTTGGCTGTTTCATTACTGAGTGCCCAACCTGAAAATTACTTTATACCACATAAAAGAAATCCAGAAAGGCTGCCTGAATGGAGACCAACTTTATATAATCCATCAGTTAAATGCTGAATTGTATTAAGATGCTTTGGTTTCCCTAGAGAGCCCTGTTACTATTCAAAAAATGAACAGTTGGATAGTAAAAACCCCAAATTAATCACCCACCATTTTTGTTACCTGTTTCAGCAAGATTTTGCAATTGACATTTAGAACTTAAAAGCAATATAAAAGTACCCAGAAATAGTCTACATATACACAAATACACACACACAGAGCCCCCATAGAGAGAGAGAGAGAGAGAGAGTGTGCACTCACACTAATAAAAACAAATTTGCCAAACCACAACCTTCATACACCTCACCCAGAGAAAGCATCACCAGCCGGTCATGACAGGACAGGACAAGGCTACTTGTAGTACCTGGAGAAGACGCAGATGCCAGCTGATGCTTGCACTGAGCCTTCTGAGAAGAGAGCATGGCACAGCCCACATAAAGAGCTTGCGTCTGCAGCGCTACTGTCACTCTGCAGTTAAGTGGATTTGAAAGGCTAGAACCATAGGTCCATAAAACAGAAAAGAACTTGAATAACTGAAAAACGTCTTCTAAATGTACCTTAAAAAAAAGAGAAGACAATGAAGTTAATTTTACTCAAATAGTATGTAAAGTGTTAGTCGCTCGGTCATGTCCAACTCTTTGCGACCCCATGGACTGTGGCCCGCCAGGTTCCTCTGTCCGAAGGACTCTCCAAGCGAGACTACTGGAGTGGGTAGCCATTCCCTTCTCCATGGGCTCTTTCCAACCTAGGGATGGAACCTGGGTCTCCTGCATTGCAGGCAGATTCCTTATCATCTGAGCCAGCAGGAAAGCCCTTTACTCAAGGAAGTTGGTTCCAAACCTTTCCACTAGTGTTCAATTACAAAAGACAATTTACTGCAGTGCTTTGCTTTGTCGAGTTTCTTAAAATTCATCTCTGCTAGGTACTTTAACCCACTGGGAAGGATGCAGAAGAGTCCAGAGGACTTATTGGCAGTGGTATTCAGAAGCCTTCTCTATAACTTTGGGCTCAAACAATGAAAAGGATGAGGTCACCGAGCAGGCAACCCAGACAAGAATGATGTTAGGAAGCCTCACTGATAAGTACTTTAAGGGCGGAGTGACCCATGTCACTGTGTCAAGTGCTGTTTAGAGGTGAAGACAGGATAAAGACCTGACCACTGGGCCTAGCAGCATGGAGGTCATGGTGCTGTGACGAAGTCTCTCCACTGAGTGACTCTGCACATCCTAAACTGCCTCTCTGAACCACAGCTTCCCTTTGGTAACGCCATTAGTCAGCCAGACATACTGGGCTGTTGTGATTATTAAACACCTGAGCGGGACTAATACATTAGGAGGCCGGCTGCAATGTCAGTCTCTGTCCAACCTAGGGACTGCCGTCATGATTCAGCGCAGCTTTATCAGCCTGCCTCCATCACCACGCACTGCACGGTTAAAGGTCTGCCTTCTTTTCCATTAAAGACTACCAAAAGGGTATAATATCATCTCCAAGGGGAGAGTCTATCTGAAAAAGATGACCTGGTACCTTTATGAAAAGTTTCATCAGAACCCGAAAGTGAATGGCATCAGAACCACTAAGAACCATCTCAAAGAGCCCAATGAGCAGGCGCAGATAGTCTCTGCTGTCTTCTTGCAGCTGTTCAGGATTCCACCATGGATCATCTGCGGGGACATGAAGAGAACGGGAAATGGCACATAAGCTTATGTGAATACACTGCTGGGGACTTTTCATTCAAGACAAAGAACACTGTAGAATCAATACTTCAGTTTTCCACAGTATCACACTCAAGGGATTCATGCCTTGTCCTACCTTTAGGAAAAGATTTAGGAGCCTTTAGAGTATGAATAAAATTTTTCAGTGAAAACAGGAGTAAAACTGAGTCCTCCACGGCAATTCGCTGGGCAGTTTTGAGCTGTTTTACGTAATGTGTCCACAGCTCCAATGGTATCCCTCTATCCATCATCAGCTCAAAATGCCATTCTGAGGAGATTTCCTGAAATGTTAAAGCAAAACAAAACAGCACTAATTCAAAGGTGTCCTGAACATGAGTTATAGAGATGGGCTGCAATGGCTGTACAAGTGTGTAATTTGCAAAATTTTTTCTATACATGTTATTTGGATAGGGAGATTAGTTGTTTCAATTAGATTTTTAAATAGGTCTAACCACCACTATTCACAAGAAAAGACAAATAACAAATAAGTTCAGCATGGCTTCATTTTATCTGTTTTCTTAAAACCCATCCCTAAATCAAATGTTATTCGTGTTAATTATTCTTATCAAATAAAGGGTAGGCATGTTTCTAAACAGAAGATAAGGAATTGAGTTTCCAAGAGATCCTTGAAGAGACTTTTCTCATTTCACACTTTTACTGCTGATCTGAAGAAGGTATTAATACATGGCCCAACAGAGATGACACGGAGTAGAGTCAATTATCAGACACAAATACCGAAAACCTGAAATCCCACAACTCGATTCCATTTCCTGCAAAAGGAAGAGCTCGCCTAATTGACGACCTACTACTACAAAAGACCACTTCACATTCTACTCCTAGAATCCAAAGACTTAGCATCTCAGCCTCCAATTTTCAGTTCTACTGTGACTGACAGACAAAGCGGTCTCAACATTCGACCCCCCAGAGACTCTGCACCCCTTACTTACCACTGCAGTAATGACACTTTCAAGCTTCTTTATTTTCTTCTGCAACAAACTGAAGACTCTTGTTGCAAATGGAAAGTGAGTTTCTTTCAAAGACGAACAGCAGGAGACAAGCACAGCCATGACTACGTGAAAAGTCACTTTCTGCTGCAAGCTGAAGGATTCCTTCTCTCCAACACCTATTAAATCCTCCACCTTGAAAAATAAACAAACTCCATTAATGGTGGCTCTCGGTTTGCATAAAAAAAATTTTCTCAACCTCTGCCTATCTAGGTATCATTTGTTCTATATTCAGAGATGATAAATATAAAACCTTAAAAAAGTAATAAGCATTGACTTCTGAGTAATTATAAAAATAATTTCAGAAATTATAATGAACATAATAATAGCACCTGCCAACCAGATAAATGTTTTTATGTTTTTAAAACGTTTATTTACTTAAGGCAAAAGAAAATTTCTCCTCTTTTAGATTATATTTTGCTCTTTTAAGAAAAACATGACTTTAACATTTTAAATGAAAAAAGGTTAAAAAGTATACATTATATTCCTACTGGTCCAATAAACAATCACGATGAAATAAATTCTCCAAAATATTAAGGATTTCAAACTATCTGCAAGATACACTAAATAACACTATATATTTTTAAAACAAAACGTAGTACTCAAGAATGGAAAAGTTATTTAAAAAAGGAGAATCTAGTAAAGTAACCACTGAGAATCCAGAAAGATTCTGAGAAGGAAACCCAGGGGGTGGACTTCAATAGTACACCTACCATCTTTAACATTGAAGAGGGATTCCCTGAATTTATATTGTTAGCCAGCAACTCAATCATCCTCTGATTCGATACACCAATTAGTTCTTCTGACTTTGTGCTTTTAATCACATTTTCAAGAGCTGTTTAAAAAAAAAAACAACTATACATAAGAATCAAACACCAGGGGCTCTTACGTCAGCAACATTCACTTGAATGCAGAGTAAAGAATTTAGGCAAAAATTTTACAATCTTCCTGTGAAGGATTGCTTTTTATTTTTCTTTTCATACAACTTAGAATTTATCAGTGGGTCAGCTTCCTTTTCAAAGTATACTTTTCATATTAGCAAAAACTTTTAAGAATCCTGCTGGCACGAAACACAGACAATTTCAAATGCCAATCAGGGCCCACTTTTAACTGTCATTATCTTCTTTCTTTAAAGTGTCACTTGTTCACTTTTTCTGAAAAACAACTTCATCTCTCACCTTCTTTCCAGCCTCCTAATAAAGGATGCAAAGAGCAAATTCCTGATTTTGATAAATAAACAGCCATGTTCATCTCAGCAGATTCCATGTCGTCACTGGTGATGACCATAAATGGCAACAGATGCACCACCACCTGATTCAACAACTGATCGTTTCCACCCAGTACTTCCTCTTTAATCAGTATGTCTGCTGCTATCTCAAGTGCCTTGTACCTAAAAGGTACATAAACACATTTGGTGGAGACACATTAGACTGCAGTTCAGCAAAAACTCACCATTATACTTTCCCAGCCCAACTGACACTGTCTCGGTCTCTTTACCAAATACATTACTAGGAAACGCCAAGACATCACTTAGAATCCACGCTAACAAAGGAGTTATTTTGGACATGAATTTTAAATCAATTCTGTCAGATCATTTTTTTTTTTTGAAAGTGAAAGTCCCTCAGTTGTGTCCGACTCTTTGCAACCCCATGGACCCCATGGAATTTTCCAGGCCAGAATACTGGAGTGGGCAGCCTTTCCTTTCTGGGGATGTTCCCAACCCAGGGATCGAGCCCAGGTCTCCCACATCACAGGTGGATTCTTTACCAGCTGAGACACAGGGGAAGCAAATTTTTTTTTGAGAGATCATTAACTGTAACATAAAACATAGATCACACTATACTACGTCTCAACTCCACTAAAAATCCAAGATTTAATCTTTTTTTTTTTTCCCCCTTAGGTTAATTTATGCTTTTATTTGCCAGTATAATTAACTACAGTGGCCTGCAGGCTTCTTTGATCTTTAAAAAAAAACATGCTATGTCACAATCCAGCAAACACACACACACACACATATAATACGTATACATACATAAAAGTGAAACAAAAGTCTTGCCAAAAATGTCTACCCTGAGTGTTAAACTTTTTTCTGGAGACTTTCTTTTTTTAAAGCAGTTTTAGGTGTACAGTAAAACTTGACAGGAACATACAGCAATTCCCCATACAGCCCCTCCCCTCACATGAACAGCCCTTATCGACAGAGTGGAGCCCCTTTTTTCCTTCTTAGGCCAAGGATGAGCGCACTGACACATAGTCAGAACATCCGCAGTTCACCGTAGGGTTCACTTTGATGAGCAGGGCAGTGTTGCATATTCTGTGCGTTTGGACAGAAGTATGACCACATATGTCCATCGTTACGATGTCACTCAGAGTGCTTTCACTGCTCATGAAAACTGTATTCTGTGTATGCCCCTCTGCAAACTGCTGACAACCACTCATCTTTTTATTGTCTCCACAGTTTTGCCTTTTCCAGAATGGCATACAGCTGGGATGTTTTTCTTTCTCCTCGAAATGAGAGGTTCAGGCCCTTTGAGAGCACTCCTGGCCCACCCAGGCGTGGACCGGGCAGGCTCCCGGCGGCAGGCTCCCGCTCCGTGAGCGGCTTTCCGTCCAGTACTGGCCCCGCCCGGCAGCCACGGGGGGGCTGCAGGGGCACACGTGCCGGGTTTCTGCTCACAGGAAGGCCACACGTTTTGTGCCCCTCGTCACAGTGAACCCAGATTGCTGTCTGGTGTGTTATAAACAGACGAGCCATTTCCTCAGGCCCCCTGCTCTGAGCACACCCCCAAGATTTAATCTTAAGTTCAAAACATAATATCTGAACACATATTATGTTCTGTTCAACTACACAGGATATAAAAACTTTTAAGATATGCTGTCATTCTCTAAAGAGCTTAGTCAGTTTTCCATGTAAAAAGCATAGGTGCCAAAAATGAAATAATAGAAGCTCATCAAATATTACAAAAAGTGTCATGTGCCTCTGAGTCTATTTTTTGTTTAATGTATTTGTATTTGTGTTTAGTTATAAAGTATTATATTATTCTTGTAAAAAAACAAAAAAAAGACCCCACAAAATTATATAAAGTAAAAAATTAAAGTCACCTCTCATTCTACTTCCCAGATCTTAGCATTATATCATACATTATATTTCTTTTTCCATTTTATTAAAAAAATTTCAAACACAGAGATTATGACCCATACAAACCCAAATAAAAGTGAAATTAATATAAGAATTTCACCAATTTATTTGTAAGAGGAGCTATAAATACTTACCATCCCCTATTTTTGGCAAGTTCTGCTCTTCGAAAGAGATTCAGGAGATGTGAAACTATCACTTCTGAACTAAAGTGTTGTTTGAAAATCTAGAGAGAAAAAAATACCCATGAGTAAATTTTTACTTGCTTCAAATATAGTGCTTATTAAACTTTAAAAAATTATGAATTAAAAAGAATTTATCTCCCAAGAATCCCAACATAATTTAACAGTTGTCTTTTTTCCGGCGGTGACGACCTCCTCACAAGAACATGCCTCTTGCAAAGGATCTTCTTCATCCCTCTCCAGAAGAGGAGAAGAGGAAACACAAGGAGCAGGGCCCCTTTCCTATTTCATGGATGTAAAATGCCCAGGATGCTATAAAATCACCGCCGTCTTTAGCCATGCACAAACAGTGGTTTTGTGTGCTGGCTGCTCTGCTGTCCTCTGCCCGCCTAGGTAAGGCAAGGCTTACAGAAGGATGCTCTTTCAGACGGAAGCCGCACTAAAAGTACCCTGTATCAAGATGAACAGGAAACCATCCCAATAAAACACATTTTGTATAAAAATTTAAAAAATATAAAAGTTGTATGCAAGCAGCTTCTCAAAAGTGGCACTCAGGAGCCAATTCCCCATGAACCTCAGGAATTTACTATTAATAAAAAGCACTCTTCCATTTTAAAAGAACTTCCAGATATATAAAGCTGCGTAATTTAATTACTCCTATGTGCTCTCCCCAATTAAAAGTCTTGATCTCAACAGAACATATTTCCAAAAAAAGAACAATTTACAAATATATTCCTGCCTAGGTGACTCATGTGAGAAGGGTAAGTAAATATTTACAAGCAAAACATGCACTTCAATGAACAGCAAAGCCACTCACCTCAAAAGCACTTATAGCTGACAAAACAACATCCATACTGTCATCATCTAATCGGGTTAAAATAGCTTCTTTTATGAAAGACTCATCAATACTCTCCTGAACAATAGGGAGAAAAAATTAATTGAGTTGTTGCTGAAATCTTGAGACTTTAAATTAGAAAGGAAGTATGGTTTTGTGAAAGGCATTTCAGAATTCCATTCAAAAAACACAGGCTCTGCTGCCCCTGGTGCGTATTCAAAACTAAGCACGTGTGAATTGAATTTGCACTGAACTAGGCAATCTCCAGAAGTTCTTTTTAGATGAGTAATTGTTTGGTACAAACTTTTTCCAGTTTGCACGGAAAATATAACATGTGTAATTGAAATGCAATCTTTATTTTATTAAAATGAGAGAAAACCTACATATTGGGAGTGCAGAGATTACAGAACCAGAAATGTCTAGATTGAAATCCTAGCTCTACCACTGGACAAGCTATGAGATCTTGAGTAAGTTACTTAATCTTCCTAAGCCTCATTATTCTCGTCTATAACGCAGGGCTAATAACAGTACCTCCCTCAAAAGGTTGCTACAGGATCAAATAATACATATCAATGCTTAAAACAGTGCCTTAAACATCAGCAGTGTTAAAATTAAGCATATTAATTTTCAAAGTTTTTATAAGGATGACGACATGCACTGATGGCATGCACTCTGCCAAAAAAAAGTTCATGTTTTTCTTTTAAATTACAAAAGAAAATAAAACATAAAATTATTCACAACAGAAATATAAGACTCCTAACCCAACTGAATATAGCTCTGCCTGTAGGAGGTTAAAAAAAGAGTTAATAATCCTACAGAAGAAAATTGTAGATCAGAAGGGAAGGTTGGGAGAGAAAAAGTAAAATCCTTAAAACCCACAAAACTAAGTCAAAGTGTAATGTCAAAGTTTCCTCAAAAGCTAACAAGTAACCCAATAGCTCAATCTGGAATTCAAGAACAGGACCTGTGTCCAAACATTAATGGAGAAGTGAAAGGAAATCAATGCATGCGAAGACAGACATTAACTGCAATTACAGTACTTAAGCCTGTGAGTTGAACGTACGTATACACTGCCCTTCACTGAAAAACTAACAAATCTAGGGTAGGGCTGGATTAAGAGTAAAAGAAGGATGAGAATGACTTCAAGAATATTAGGAGATTTCAGGAACTCCTTTCTTATTCTGCTCACTGAAATCTTCCTATTATAACACAGAACCGTATTCACTGAGTTTACTTATCTAGCAAGTTAGTAAGACAAATCTAACAGCAATTTATGAAACAAACATAATTGGTACCAGATCAGGAATGAATCAACCAAAGCAGTATTTTTCAAATATGAGTACATCAACCATTTTAAAAAGTAAGTGTAACTCTTTAAAAATATAAAATAGAACATTTTTAAAATATTTATAAAATTGTAAGTCAAAAGCTAAAAAACGAAAAAAAAAAACGAATCATGAATAAATTTAAAGTGGTAATTATGATTAGCTGAAATTAAATTCTATGTGCAGTATGAATCTGGTTTCAATGGCTACAACACAAGTTGAGAGCTCAGCCTGTTTACACTGCTATGTGCTATGGAGAAATGAATTTTTGCTACTGTTTTTCTCTAGTCCAAAAATTTCCCAAATATGCAAGTGGTAGAGCATGAGGTGATTTTAGATATTACATAGATGAACATTCTTATTTCCAGCTGTACTAACTATATAGAATGCACATATAATTAGCACTTCAAACTCATGATGTAAAAGCTATGTGAAACAGATGAAGAGGATAAAGTAGTACAAGCCTACTAGGTATAAATTCAGTAAGTTACAAGGAATTAATTCATAGCACAGGGAATATAGTCAATATTTTATATTTACTTTGTATGAAGTGTAACCTATAAAAATACTGAATTACTAAGCTGTTCACATGAAACAGAATACTGTACCTGAAACTATTACATTGTTGGTTAATCAGCTATACCCCAAAACAAAATAAAAAGTTAAAAAAAAAAATAGAATACTTAAATCAACCACTGTTGTTGTAGCTTAGTCACTAAATCATGTCCGACTCCTTTGTGACCCCATGTACTGCAGCCCACAAGGCTCCTCTGTCCAAGGGATTTCCCAGGCAAGAATATAGAAGTGGGTTGCCATTTCCTTCCCCAGGTGATCTTCCCAACCCAGGGATCAAACCCAAGTCTCCTTCATTGGCAAGCAGATTCTTTACCAATGAGCCACCAAGGAAGCCCCCAATCCACCATATTTTAAGAAACAAACAAACAAACAAGGCTGTGTGAAAAAACAGTGAGTCCATTTAAAAGAAGCTAAAAAATAACATCAGTTGTAAGTTAATACAGCTAAAAAATGTGGCTGGATGACTAAAGTTCGGAATATACCACTCTAGTCGGATCACTGCAAAGTCTCTGCAAAACACTATTCTGGCATAAAAGCTCTATTTACAAATTACGTTAGCTTCTGTACTATTTGGAGTCACCAAAATTTTAAACACAAACGAGACTGGCAGGTACCAAAACTGTGAACAGGGTTCCAAATGCCATCATTCTGATATCCTCAAATATGTTCACGTTAAGTAAGACTGTCAAAATCAAATTTCAAAACTAAAAACTCAGATTATTTGTGACCCTCTATAAATTCATCCCTAATCCCAGCTTGAAAAACCTCTCAATTTAAGCTAACCTAATCATCTGCAATGTGGAAAAATATTGATAACAAGTTGTTACTAGGACATGAAAGAAAGTTAAAGTCGCTCAGTTCGATTATTTGCAACTCCATGAATTATACAGTCTATAGAATTCTCCAGGCCAGAATACTGGAGTGGGTTGCCTTTCCCTTCTCCAGAGGATCCTCCCAACCCAGGGATCGAACCCAGGTCTCCCGCACGGCAGGTGGCTTCTTTCCCAGCTAGGACACATACAGGTTAAAAACGGCGGCTTCCATGTATGTATGCTTGGTCCTAAATCTTTGTCCAGTGAACTTGCATCTGCTTTATGAGGTTTACCTCTATAATTAAACAACATCGATTCTAGGTGGTAACTTCAATTTCTTACTCTGGAATTACACTGTTCATCACAAGGATAAAAACATCACAAATGAAAGCTAACTGACACAAACCTCTGGTGTTGTCATGACATTTTTCAGATGATTAACAGCCAGAAGTCTCACAGGAGCAAGGGGATGATTCAGACTGAGCATCAAGGAGGTATCAGAATCTGCTAAAAACTACAAGATTCATCACAATTAGCAAATGATCTCATCATTAAGTCCGAGCAGCACATAATCAAGAAGAACCAAAGAAAACCACACCACACTGACATATTCAAAAACCAATCAATTTCAGAAAGCAAAATGTAAAGTAAACCAAAAGTAAAAAGTAAAGCAAAATCTCTGCCTCCAAAACACAGTATGAATTGTAAACAGATACAAAAATCTGTACTGTGAATGCTGTGATTTAGGGTATACTTGTGCCTATATGCAGGTTTAAATCAGTGAAGTGATTTATGAAGTGATTCTGTGTTCTTTATGTACATCTGATGGCAAGGTGAAAAACACCTCAGATAAACCAGTGGGTATCAGCACCTAAATGAGAATATATATCAGAAAAATGGATCTCTGAAGAGAGAATGTCTTTCATCTATTAAGAAAATGATGTGACAATGGAGTTGTTGACAATTTCATTTATTTATGTAATTAGACTAAGAAGGAAGTCTATCAACCTGTGATCTGGAAATGAAATACCACTAAAGATGAAAGTCTAATCATGGAAGAGAAAAAACCATAACAATCACATTTCTCTTCATAACATTTGTTTCCAAGGCAAACGATAAGAACTACATAAGTGCCTTAACTTCTAGTATAAAGATTTAGGGCAAATTGTCCCTAGAAAATTTCTGAAGTCCTAACATAATCATGAAACAAAATCTATTTCCCTTTTCCTAACCAATGACTTAAATAGCCACATGTGGCTGGTGGGTGCTGTGCTAAGAAGTGAAGATACAGGAGAAAGACAAGGATCTCTAGAAATCTAAGCTAGGCCATCTTTTGGTTGTTGCTAATGAGCATTAGATGTAAAATTTCCAAACACCACTTTTCCTGAAATAAGCATCAGGTTCTTTAAAAATTACTATACCTTTCTGCCATTGTTTAATTCCTGCCTCAGAGTCTTACTTCTGGTAACTAGGGCAAACTGAGTAAATTTTCTCTTCATGGAACGTCTCAGAGGAGTGACGCAGCAGATTTCCTTCCCAAGCTCTTCAACTAATCCCAGGAATACCCGTGTCACAAATCCCCTGAAGAAAAAGTTACCTGATACTTTCCTCCACTTGTAGAAAGAGAGATAAATTGGTGGAAAAGCTCCTGCTTTTTCAGGTCTGTAATTTCCTTTAGGCGTTCCTCTAATACAGCATCTAATGTTTTGGGGTATCTGGGATGAAATTAAAGAGTCAGTTCATTATTCCTAATAAAGTTATTAACTACACAGACCACCTAGGTATAAAAGAAAAAAATGGAACTTTTTAAAATTACAGGGATTAAGACTTAAATTTTTGACAAATGGAATATGTAAAACCAAATGACACTGATCAAGTTTGTTACTATGACCATTTCAACAACAGCCTATATAAAAAATTATACTCTCCAGCCCCCATACAACCTTTATTCCCTCTTATATTTCAAATATATTTAAATCCTATAATTGTCCCTTCCTGAAAGGTAGAAAAGAAAAACAATCCCTTTATAATTCCTTCACTATATTAAGTGACTTGTAAATCATCTCTTTATAAAACCAGAGGTACACATTAATAAGTGCACACACATACACACATACATACAACTTACCTGCTTTCTAAAAGTCTGATGAGTGGAAGAAACTGTTCATTAAGCAGAGATACTTTATCAGAATCCATTTTGTCCTGGGAATTATATGAAATATACTCTTCAAAAAGAAGGCTGCAAAACAAAACAAATATTAGCAGGCATGAGGGTTACGAGGTACCGAACACCTACTACATACTACGTGCTTCAGAATGTATTCTCTGTCAGACCTCTACAGGGTAAAATTAGGTTCACTTTACAGACACAAAACTTGGACTTAGAAGTCTTATAATTTGCCTGAACAAGAGGCAATACTCCGTGAGCACTATTACCTCATTAAAAGTGGAGCAGAGTTTCAACCCCTGTGTGAGTCCACAGCCAAGCTCTCAATACTACTTTACATATTAAACCTCATTTAATTCACAAGCCAACTTGGGAGCAGGGTGCACAAGTGATAAGTACCTGCCCAACGAAACACAATGACAAAACCAGATCCACACAGCTTAGAACTTACTACTCCACTTGCCTGGAGGTGATAGGAGGAAGGATTTAATTTATGTCTGGGCTTCCCTGGTGGCTCAGATGGTAAAGAATCTGCCTGCACTACAGGTTGAATCCCTAGGGTTGGGAAGTCACCTGGAGAAGGAAATGGCAAGCCACTCCAGTACTCTGGCCTAGAGAATTCCAGGCAGGGTCACAAAAAGTGACTAGGCAACTAACGCCTCCACTTTTTTTTTGAGTACTATTCAGTTCAGTCAGTTCAGTCACTCAGTCGTGTCCAACTCTGCGACCCCACGAACCACAGCACGCCAGGCCTCCCTGTCCATCGCCAACTCCCTGAGCCCACCCAAACTCATGCCCCTTGAGTCGGTGATGTCATCCAACCATCTCATCCTCTGTCGTCCCCTTCTCCTCCTGCCCCCAATCCTTCCCAGCATCAGGGTCTTTTCCAATGAGTCAGCTCTTCGCCTCAGGTGGCCAAAGTATTGGAGTTTCAGCTTCAGCATCAGTCCTTCCACTGAACACCCAGGACTGATCTCCTTTAGGATGGACTGGTTGGATCTCCTTGCAGCCCAAGGGACTCTCAAGATTCTTCTCCGACACCACAGTTCAAAAGCATCCATTTTTCTGCACTCAGCTTTCTTTATGGTCCAACTCTCTAACTACTATGACTACATTCTTTTCACTGTATCAAGTTGCCCTTCCAGTAAGAAGACAGGAGACTCTCAACTATCTTTACTTAGTGGTTTAAGTTTTTTAATGACATTTACTGATTGTCAACTGTGATATGTTGTTTCTTGCATTTTGCTCCACTTAGTATGAGGAAATTTTAAACAACCATGAATTACATGTAATATAACCCAAATTTATCTTCAGTATTAACTCTGCATGATCACATATATACACTAAAGACAAAAAAGAGAAATTACTTCTTTTTCTGTTGCCACAATCACTTGACTAAGTACTTACAATTAAATGAACAGGGACAAAGCAAGAAATACATTATAAAGGGATACTGGAAAACTGTTAACCAACCCTGAGAAGAATACTAAGCCACAGAAATACAAATATCAAAAGCATGTCAAAAATTAGAGCTTACCCAGCCAACAAATGGTCTAAGTTGTTCTTCAGGGATATATTTGTAAGTATGGCTTCTAAGAGTCTCCTATATACTTGACCATCCATCTCTTCAGTTTCGTCTCCTTAGCATACATAACAAATTAAAATTGACTGGAGAAAATGTTTTTGCATGTGCATGCTACTAGGCTTTTTGTATAGCAGAAAATCTTTCTACAGGAAGAACTTTAAGACACATATCCACATCCAGCTTTATACCTATTTTCAAGGGTACTACTTCACCTATTTGGTCATTTGTATCTTTTAAAATCATTTTGTAAACATCCCCCTCATTTATCCTTTATTTGAAATTCTCTATATTTTTCAAAAACAAGTACTACTGTGCCTCTCTTATTAATGAAACAGAAGTCCAAAGAACACAGTCTTTCCCCAAGCCACATTACAAGCAGTGAAACTGGGACCTGAATCTGCATATTAACTATCTGAATACAGGCTAAACTTTCATCTCAGTGCCTCCTTACTGAACCAAGAGCTGTCGTCTTCCATTATGTAAGAATGAATGCTGGCCCTGACTTCGTCACTCACCATCTGAACAGGAAGTGAACCCTTTCATTTGTGCTAGTCATGTTTCTGAAACTCATGTTTAAACTGACATTGGGGTAAGTAAACCTTGTTTTCCAATAAATGGAGGTAACTTTGGAGACGACTCTTAGTATGTCTTTCTTAGTCTAGTAGCAACAGCAAGAATGTCTTCCTTGTCTCTCCATATTTATTAAAATATGAAAAACATATAATGCCAATAATCACTTCCAGGCTTTTTTTAAAATCTGGATTTTCACACATGAGATTTTTCATCTTATATTTTCAATGACTCAAGGGAGAAAAACTTTTTTGGGCAACTAGATATTTATTGTAAAGGAATCACTAAAGTTTATTAAATACCTAGATGAAAGGGGAAAGTTTGACTCAACGATATGTTTTAACTGTTTTAAAATAATTCCAGTCTTTTTTCATGTAGAAACATGCAAAACAATACACATTAAAAAAAAAATACTATCTAGAGAGTGTCACAGAGTGAAGTCTGAAAAACAAATAATGTATATTAAGACATACATGTGGAATCTAGAGAAACTGTATACATGATCTTATTTGCAATAGGAATAAAGAAACAGATATAGATAACAAATGGACACCAAAGGGGAAAGAAGGCAGGAGGAGGAACTGGGAGACCGGGACTGACAGATACACACTATTGATAGTATGTATGAAATAGGTAACTAATGAGAACCTGGGCTTCCCTCAGCTCAGCTGGTAAATCACTTGCCTGCAATGAAGGAGACCCACGTTCAACTCCTGGGTCAGGAAGATCCCCTGGAGAAGGAAATGGCAACCCACTCCAGTATTCTTGCCTGGAGAATCCCATGGACAGAGGAGCCTGACAGGCTACGGTCCACGGGATCACAAGAGTCGGACATGACTGAGAAACTCAACCACCACCACCAATGAGAATCTACTGTATAGCCTAAGGAACTCTACTGAATGCTCTGTGGTAACTTGAAAGGGAGTCCAAAAGGATATAGGTACATATAATTGATTCATTTTGCTGTACAGCAGAAGCTAACACAGGTCTTAAAGCAATTTTACCTCAATAAAAATTAATTCAAAAAAATACTGAGCGTATCACTCAATCAACAAGGTTCTCCCCTCAACCAATCTGCTCCCCACCCTAAATGTTTCTCATGTCAGAAAAACAGACAAATTACACAAAAAGAGTTGGACAGCAGAAACTCTAGATATCTAAAAGATATTAACAAGGGTGTGGTTTTTATCTTAAGAAAATCAAATATGAGAAAGTAAGCTTTTGGACACAACATGTAAAACCATTTACCTGTGACCTGATTAATCATGGAGACGACCAGATGGGGAAGCATGTAACGCAAAAGAGGACTAACGTCGTATGTTTCAGAAATCCCGTGAAGTAGTGTAACAAGATCAGGAACATTACACAAGTGAGGAAATGGCCTTCGAAGAAGCAAGGACATAAGATGTTGACTTTACAAGTTAGAAGACAATGAATGGCAATTTTTAAAAATAGCATAAAATTTATCCTATAAAAAAATTACTCAAAATAACTTCATTCACCTCCAATCATCATCATTCTCAATTTAATTGTACGTACTTTTTCCCCACGCTCTCTGGCTTCTGTCTCTGAAGGAGCACTATCAAGCAACTCAGTCCATCCTTGATCAGAGAGGGAATTCTGATCAGTGTTCTAATGATCTGTGAGGCCAAGGAGTTAACGAAGGTATCTTCCATGGTCACTTTCACGGAAATCTGACATATTATCATGTATGTTGCAGCTCTGTAATCTGGTAAAGATGATTTCAATCCCTGAATATTTTTTAAAATATAAGGAAAAGCGACAAACTATGTTATTTTAGCCTACTGAAAAATGTTACTTTACTTTGACAAATCGGAAGTGTTATAAATCAGAGATGAATCCAACCTAATGCACACTGAGAGTCAACACTCCTCGGCAGTGAAAAATCAAGATGCTGGCCCCCTTCCTGAGGGGACATGGGAATGAGAAACACGGACACTCCTGGATGACTGAAGGGATCTCAGAAGGTCTCCAACTCAAACATCCACTACAGACGCTCCAAGGAGCAAAGGAGCCTTCTTTTGTATGCAAACATCCACCTGTGTAAGGCAGACTTCAATCAGAAACTAAGCAGTATATGATTAACGACAATCATTTGGGGACACTGGTGGGGGGCTTTTGCGGTTCCTCTACGGGGAACCTGGAAAGGTGGGAGGCTATGAGGCACTCGGGTAGAAGAAACATCAAGAAGCAGAAGTCAATACAAAAAGAACGAAAAGAGAGCTTCTGCCTTGAAGAGAGTTTCTCATCCATTCTCTTTTAAAAACAATTTCACTTTTTCTTTCTTTTTTCCAAGATTTTTCTGATTTAGTCCATTTTTGAAAGCCTTTACTGAATTTGTTACTATATTGCTTCTCTTTTGGATTTTGGGTTTTTTGGCCACAGGGCATGTGGAATCCTAGCTCCCTGACCAGGAATTAAATCTGTTCCCCCTACATTGGAAGGCCAAATCTTAACCACTGGACCAGCCAGGACGTCCTCCAATATTCATTCTTAAGGAGCTTCCTAACTAAAGATTCCACTCTGGTAAGTTTTTAAGAAAACTCATATTTTTTACCTAAAGATTAAATTTCATCAACCATCTGAAATAAACTGCTAATATAAAAACATTTATGCCTAAGTGAAATTTTCAAAAGCAAGAAAATTTCTTCCAGTACAAAATAATCTATTTTACACATAAGCAGGGCCAACCTTTTGAATATATGGAAACAGCTTGGCAACTATATTGTCGGATAAGTCCTCGGCAGCCACCAGAGCAGACACGACGGTAGAGGCATAGAAAGTTAAGAGCACCCTCAACTGAGTGGCACTCCCAGGATACTCAGCAAAAGCCTGGAACAAAAACCACAAACCAAACACATTTAGGAGTGAAAAGCTAATGAGATATAAGTATAAAAACATTTATAACTCTCCTCAACTACTTCAGGCTGACACTTTGATTTTACCATATCATCTTAAACAAGTACATTTAATAATTCAATTAAACATGGCAAGAATGAACAACCTTCCTGACATTTTTAGACTGTGTCTTTGTTTAAACAGTCACTGTAAAGAATTTTGCAAGGAAGACAATATTTTTGTAGAAAAACAGCTTTGGTGATGAAAGACTGACTAGGCTGCACATGTTCCAAAAGAGGAGATCACTTAACAAAAGGCACTTCTTCAAAGTACCACTATTACTACAGAAGGCCTTCATTTGCTTTCTCCAGGCTGAGGAAACAATACTCTAACAGAATTACACATTCACGAAACAGTATACTACTCACCTTCACAGATTTTGTCACCAGACTACAAATGAAATCCATAAATCCAAGATCTTTGTAGCAGTGGGTAACCAAAGTTCCTTTAGCTAAGGGCGCTCCAGATTGCTATTACAGAGACGAAGAACCAACTATTACTAAGAATAATTCATCAACTCATCATTTAAGTACCTACCAAAGTAACAGCTTCAAACTGCTACAGTTCATTAATACAAAATATAGTCTTCCACTATAACTCGTGGTAAAGAAGAGATTAACATATAAAATTGTGCAAACTTAAGAAATCCAAAAGAGAACGCTAGCAATGAGTGTGGAGGTACTCAGTGAAAAATGTTACTTATCATTTGTTGCATTTTGATATGTATTTATTTAAATCTGGATTCTCTAGATTCTTAGTAACTCTACCAGTTAGACTTGGTTTTTGAGTCAATGTGATATAGTTTTGTCACTGATTTACAATAACAGTAGTAACAGAGATAGACTAGTATTATGGTCTTTTACAGACTGGGACCTGGGGACTGGAGTCGACGAGAAGAGAGATGCAGGGGACCCAAGTCTCGAGTGCAACAAGGGTGCTTTATTTGCAGAAATACATCTTCATACAAGGCAGCTTTAGGCAGTAAAAAAAAACTGAGCAAAAACAAAGCCAAGCAAATAACAATCTTCAAAGGGCCAGAAAGCATTCCATATCCTGTGTAAGAGGGGCATAACTGAATAGATTACATTTAAGTAAGGTCACTGAAGGGAGTCACTGAAAGGAATCCAAGCAGGTGCCCTGCCTCATGATCTCAGTCCTGAGAACTGCATGCAGCTCTGCTCATTCCTGCTTTCCAGGAACTGATAAGGAATACAGAATCCTTGAGAAATGGCACACGAAAGAAAAGAATAATATATTGGATCCCTTAAAGCTGAACACCCCCTGACAGACTTGGACCCCAGTCACCTTATAGTGCTCTTCCCAAGACCTAGCACCGTGCATGGCATATATAAGTGCTCAATAAATTCTGAATAGATCAATGAAAAGATAATTTGCAGCAAATTTTAATAGGTAAGTGTGGTTTGGCTACCTGAAACAAGTGTGTCTAGAGAACAGCAGGGTCTGTGCATAGATTAGGGAAAAAAATAATCTTAATGTTATTAGCAGAATGCATACTGAGTCAAAGTTTCATAGGCTTTATTACAGGTTGGCCTTCTCTTCCTGAATATTTAGTTTAAGTGCTTTACATCCTAATTCTTTTCTTCTTCTAATTACAATTTGCGTTCCTTTCTCTTTACTAACTCTGATCATGCACCGCCTGTCATCAGCCAGAAAGTTACTCGTTCCATGGTCACAGCCTGTTAGCCTACTTTCATCCCATTTGCCAACTGCTGGCTCAAATCAACACAGCCAACATTTAATAAAATACTTGCTAACAACATATATCTACTTTCTTTACTATAGTTACAAACAAGGTGGTAATGACAAGGATTTTGTTTTCCTGCAAAATCATGCTATCTGATCTCAGCCAGAGCCTTCCTGTAAGGCAATCATCCTATTATTTATCTGTAAATTAATTCTTAGCATCTTCTTCACAATAATAATTTCCTGAAGGCCTTCATTTTTTTTTTTTACTTTTTCTAAGTATTTTATGCTTTTCTTCACCTAACTTTTTTAAGCTTTTCAGTTCCAAAATTCTAAATGCCAGACAGTACAGTATAGTGGAAAGACAAGCTCTAGAATCAGATCTAGATTCAAATCTCGACTCTGCCACTTTAGAGCTGCTTGAACTTTGGTGAGTAACTTAATTCTCTGAGCCTGTACTCATCTGTAAAAAGTTTATTTGTGAGAATCAAAGATAACAAAATACACACTGCCTATCCTACTATCACGGACCAAATAAAAGCCAGCTATTATTTATAATAGTTTCAAATAGAAGCTAGGAAATAAAAGTGATGGAGGTAATACTTGGTGTACTCTTAGGAACATCAATGGCTTTATTTTTTCCAAATAATACCTTTTGTGAAGGCTTGCAATTAATACAGATACATGTCATTCAACATTCATACCTTAATTGGTAATAACCAGAACCATTTGTGCTTTGAATTATTAATTTTTAGAAGCTGTATAACCCGCACAAATATTCTTGTCTCGTGGTATGGCAGAACACAAGCAATGAGGCTATCTTGATTATAAAGATGGATATGGAACCTGGAGAAAAAAGCAAAAAAATTCAAACTGATATAAAACTTACAAGCATATATTTCCTTACGTGCCCAAATGGTACATCAGTGACCTAAACCCACTTAAAATGATAAAACTAGAAGCAAGGTATAGCACATTTAATGCACAGGTATTAAAGTATTCAACAGGGTTGGCCAATTCTTATGCAGTAATATTTTTAAATATTCAGTGTCAAAATTGACATCCATTTACTTTTCCTCAACTTTTTAAAAAACCCATTTATTAGATTACCATGATTTTGGGACCACTGCAGTCAAACCAACAGAAAACCAAACTGGGTCAACGAGGCAACACTCAATTTCTCTCTGTTCTCCAAAGTTCACCCTCCACAGCTGTTTCCTCAGTTTACCTAACTATTAATATCATGATCCTAAAACCAGAAGACTAATTACAAAGAAAATCATATTACCTTCTTTGAATAAAAAACATTATGAAATTACAAGCATATTTAATTTGTCTATGAACTTCACAAAACTTGGTATTGGTTATGCCACCATTAACATAAGATAGATGTTGTAATTCTGTCAAAGAGTCATTAAATCCTTTCTAGCCTTTAAGATCTAAATCCTTTCCAGGCTTCCTTCTCAAGACTTTTTCTTAATTCTCCCAGCCAAGTGATTCCTCTAAGTTCGCCTATCCCTTCTCTCTTATAGCACCATACCCCTGTCTTTATTAGTTCTATAGTAGGGCATTAGTACTAGCCAAAACATCACTTCTTCCATGAAGCTTTCTTCAACTACTTCAGGCAGCACCATACACTCCCAAAACCTCGTATCACCCTTACTGTGGCATTTATTTCACAATGGCAAGAAAGGGCAGCATATTTATCCTTGTATTGAACTTAATGTTTGCTAAATAAATAAGTTACATGAATAAATAAATGCAAAACCAAAGGCAAAAAGTACTCCTTACAATAATGATCTATTTGGGGGAAATTAAATGCTAGGAGACAAAGGGAAATACTAAAAATCTGACTCTCTTTTTGTCTGAAGAACCTAATGAGGTGATAATCAGAAGACCCAGGTTAAACTATGTTTTTTAATGACTCACTGGCTTCCCTTACCCCCATGCCTCGAGTTAACGAAGTGGAGGCCTTTCTACTTTTAAAATATACATAAGAAAAAATAAAAAAGTGTAAACTATGATGTGATACCAACGTGATGTAAATAAATGAGAAAATAAACTGAGAAAACTTAAGACAATTTCAAAAGGAAATGAAAGACCAGATCCTGGAAACAAATTTATATAGCCGCTTACTAGTCATGTGACTCTGCCAACTTAACTTTCTACACCTGTTTTCTCAATTGTATAATGGGGATAAAAGAAGCACCTCCCCCACAGGAATGTTGTAAGCACTGAGGTACCCATACAAAATGCTTACCATCAGGCCTGGTGTAAAGCGTTCCATACACATTAGCTATTACTGTTTTTCTTAAGTTATGGTATTTTAAAGAATAATATTATTTTCTTCCCAAACCACCATTTTTTTTATTTTGTCAAGAAGTTCAATAACACTCTTTGGCCCAAATATGCAGTAGCAATTTGTAATAGCGAAGTGACATAAGCCCCTTAGAACTAATGAGGTTAGACTATTTACTCAAGATCTTCTAAAAAGTAGTTTTACTTTTCACTATCAATAAAATGAGTTCAACATAGAAGGGCATGCTTATCTCACCCAATACAAATCATGTTTATCTAGATATTTAATAAATGTTCTCATTACTTAAAAACATCAATGTTACCATCCCATAATTATTTCTGTAATTTCATTTGCTACCTGCGGATCAACCACTCCAAACACTTCTGTGCCGGCTTCAGCAGGAAGTAAGGGGACAAGTGAATAAGAAATAATGAAATGTTTTCATCCAGCTGTTTGTTCACTGCTTTGGTCTGAACGCTGCGCTCCAAGGTTTTTGCTAGCTGGCTGAACAACGGTGCTTCAAATCGCTCAAAAGAAGGATCAATTCCAAGCAGCTCTTCCAGGCCAGTGCATCCTAGGAAAACTCCAGGTTATTTAACAATTCTTTGCAAGTAAACTCTCCTCGCCCTTCTTTTAAAAGTTTTAGTTTTCTCTAATACTCTTTTTCTTTTAGAATAATATGTAATACAGTCCCAAACACACATTTCTATCCAACATAGAAAATAAATTTCATCTCACCAAGGAGAAGAAAAAGTACCCCCAGGCAGGGGGACTTTTTTCTTTTTTTCCAATGCAATTTCAGTACAAATAATTAGGCCAGACCTTCGTTAAGACCCTTCACTGACCCCGCAACCGCTGCTTCCAGCCTCTTCCTTTCTACAACTTAGATGACTCTCCCCAACCTTGGTGTGAAATTCAGGCACCGCTACCTATACACATTTTATGCATCTAGAGCGTAGTTGTTTGCCATTCTCTTTCCCTTAACAACATAAGTCGAGTTAGCAAGTTACAAACCGCTAAGAGAGCGGGTAAGAAACTACAGCAACATTCGGGTAACACATGCTTCCCAGGGCTTTTTCTAAGTTAAAGGGCAGCTCACCAATGGCAAAAGCGGTGTCTCTGTCGATGGTGGCCGCTTCCTTGGGGTCAAACAACAAAGAGGCAACTTCATCTCTAGATAGGAGACTGGCGTCACTCTGAGGGAGGGCGAGCCGTTGGAGCTGCTGGGCTAAGGACGTCATCTTTCACGCTGGCAGACTTCTAAAAAACCACAGGTGAAGAAACAGACCCACCGTGAGAGCCCTCTACGAAACTGTAAGACGGCGTAACGGCAAACAGCAAACGCCTCACGTACACGCAACTTTGCTCCGCACTCAGCGCGGCTGCGGACGCATCACCTGCTGTCCCGGAGCCCCCAGGAGCCAAACACGCACACCCTAGAGCAGCAGCGGTAACAGCTAACGCCATCGCCGAGGGCCGCGCCAAGCGTTTCTCAGCTCCACCTCTGCGGAGGCTCGAAAACGCGAGGACACCTTACCCTCCCCTGCATGCCGCCCCGACTCACAGCCCCTGCTCACCGGAGCTCGACTCTGGGCAGGACTCAGAAACCAACGAACCTTCACAGCAGCGCCCACATGGGCGCCGACAAGTCCAGCTCTCGGCCGGAAGTGTGGAGCACGCCTCGCGCGGACTTCCGGTTTCAGGCACTACGGCAAGAGAAGAGGCACAAGCTTACCGGAAAGCGAAACGCTGGCTCCGCCCCCAGGCGGCGAAGCCCCGCCCCTCCGCCGCGCGGTCCTGATCTGCCGGAGGCTTGCGGTCTTTGATCGGCTCGCTGCTGGGTTTCAGTTTCTAACTGGGTCTTTTGTGAGCTTTGACGTTCCATAGCAGAAATCTTTCATTCAACATCCTTATCCAGATTTTTGCTACGTACCGGCAGCATGGTTCAGTAGTTAAAACTGAGCCATGCTGTCGCCGACTGGGTTAAGTACCCTCTCTAGGGTCTTTGGGCTGTGTGAGCTGCACTGAATTCTCGTCTCTCGGAGTTCGGTAGCTCCTCTATAAAATGGAAACAGGCTGAGAATTTCATCAGATGACCTACTGGTCGCAGGGCGAGCCGCTCCGCAAATAAATGCTGGCTACCACAATCCTGAAACTTGGGGCCAGCCACTGTATTCCCGGAGTAAACGCCCTGTGTGTTTTGTTGTTTTGTTTTTCACTAACCGTGGTGAAATACAACTTACAAACTACATCGCACACTTTAGCAATTCGATGAGTTTTAACAAAGGAATAAGTGAGTATCACTATCTGTCCATTCAAGACATAGAAAGTTTCCATCGCCCCCAAAAGGTCCCTCTGGTCCCTTTGCTGTGTTGCCCACCCCACTCCTGGCCCCAGGTAACCGCTGGGCATCTTCATATCACTATAAATTGATGCTGCTGACAAGTGTCCCATATGAGTGTACCGCAGCCCGTTCCCAAAGCAAGGGTATGTGCCCAAGTGGAGTGAACTGGCCCCTCCAAGAAGCTGCACAAGATGCAGGAGTGAGATCGGATATCCTACCTAAATTTTTTGGATGCATTCGTTTCTCTTAGGACGTGGAGCTCTTTTTGATGCCAGGGTGTCAGTCTTTTTTCTTGAATTGTTGGAAACACAGTTATAGTTTAGAAACTTATCTCCTGGTTTGATTATTCAGCTGAGGACCAGAGCAAACTTCTTTTCTGTTGTTAGTTGAATTTAAAATATTGGTCATAGATCATCTGTTGCTCTGCAATTCCTCTTAATAACTTTTTTTAATGCATTTAGCCATTTTACACTCATTAAATCCAAAATTTTAGCCATAGTGATATGTATTTCTTGATGCAAGGGTAAGCATTGTTTTCAGACATGATATATTAACCATTCATTTGATGGGAGATGTCACATGGCAGAGTGATCCGTTCTGCTGATTATTTCAATCTCTGTTCATGCCAAGGACGCTAACCCACAAAAAACAAGTTTGTAAGAGTGACTTAAATAAATGAGCTCTTTTTTAAAGGACTTTTAAAGGCCCTCCCTCACCCTTTCTTCTTTTCTTCAGAGCACAGATACTTTCATTCCATATGCACTTTATACCAAGCTAGGCATACAGTGTGGACAAGATAGCTTAAGTTCTCTGCTTTTGTGGGATTTACATGCCACCAGGAAGTGACAGGTAAAAGGCAAATAGATAAATCAGAAAAACATCAGGTAATGGAATAAAAGCTCTGCTGGCAATAATAAAAAGCCATAGGGTAGGGGTAAAAGAGGGAGGGCATCATTAATTTGAGTGGTTGGAGAAGGACCCTCTGAGGAGAGAACATTTAAGCCAAGACCTGAATGACTAGTCTTGATAAACTGGAAATACCCTGGACAGGATCAGTCTTGATGTTTGCTCCAGTCACAGCAAGGCTCTTTCCTGCCTATCAAGTATACCAAGCTTATATTTTCTTCACAAAGTTACAACTACCTGGAATGATTTGATTTGTTTGCTTACCTATTTATTTCTTGTATCCACTCATGGAATACTGTCTTCACACTGGTACCTAAGATTTTGGTACCAAGGCAAAGGTACAGATGGAGACGCAGCTGTGAGTCTAAATACTTAAGAGATATAAATCAACCTAACATGCTGTAACCTCGGGTATGTTATAACCTTTAACTTTGATGGAAAAAAAAACAAGCATAATGACAAAACAAAAATATTTTCATATGACTGAAAGACAGCAAAATACAAAAGATGATAGCATTTAATTATTATCATAGTTGTCTGGATATAATATGGACTTCCCTGGTGGCCCAGTGGTAAAAAATCTGCCTGCAATACAGGAAAGGCAAGATCAGTCTCTGGGTTGGGAAGATACCCTGGAGGAGGAAAGTGGCTACCCACCCCAGTATTCTTGCCTGGGAAATCCTACAGACAGAGGAGACTGGTGGGCTACAGTCCATGGAGTTGCAAAGAGCTGGACACAACTGAGTAACTAAGCATGCACACGCGTGCACACTGGATACAATATTGACTGGCCGAGAGTTAACAGATTTCCTATATATTTAGCCCATAGAATTTTGCCTTCATGGCAGCATAATTACCAATTATGTTGTTTAATTCAGACTTTCACAAATTGTGTCTTATTGACAAAAATGATTGAAAAGATTAAAGATTAGAATTTAATTACATTCAAAGTGTACAAAATTTGAATGTATTTTCATAAAAATATAAATTATGTAAAAAATCTGTACATTATATTTTTCACTTGTTCTCAATGTTTCAAAAGAATTATCCTCAACAAGGCAGAAGCACAGGTTATAATGTCAACATTTTATATACAATTAAATAAAGCTAATTTTTATTTTTGGATAATATTATTACCTTATTATAATAAAATATTCATAAAAGTTATTCACAAGTTTGTCATTCCATGTCTATCTAGTTGCCAGTATAAAGGATCAATATCCCACCACATCCCCTATGCCAAAAAAAGGAAAAATCAATATTCCCTTTCATTCATGCTATTCTTGTATCTGTGTTAGTCACTCAGTCATGTGCAACTCTTTGCAGCCCCATGGACTGTAGCCTGCCAGGCTCCTCTGTCCTTGGGATTCACAAGGCAAAAATACTGGAATGGGTAGCCATTCCCTTCTCCAAGGGCTCTTCCCCAACCAGGGGTCAAACCCAGGTTTCCCACATTGCAGGCAGATTCTTTATGTTTGAGCCTCGAGGGAGGCCCTTATCAATATCTACCTATTTTCAAATTTAAGGGTCATATGAATTGTTTAATGCTGTTAAAGGATCTTTAGTTACCATATCCAATTGTTGAGAATATGTAGTACAGTAGTTCATGAGTACCTCCAGAACCGTAAATCAGAAAACAAAAGGAAACAAGAAACTGCATGTTTGGAACTACTTAGAAATAATACTTTATACTTTACTATGCAAAAATCGAATATGTACATGCAGTCTAAAAGGAGAAGTGTGACGAGTTCATCCATTTGTCTCTTCTCTTAGTTAAGCACTTCTGGATTTGAACCTTCCCCCTATACTAAAGCAGTGTCCAGAAACAGTACAATCCACAAATCTTCAGAACATTCAGACAAGGTTGTCTTTTATTTGAGAACACAGGGCGAGAAACTGTTTCCCTGAACCTTAAGTATATAAATCAAAGACTGGAGATTCAGAGTTATGGAAAGTGCCACAGCAGTGCTAAATGGCAGTTTCTGAAGGACATACTTCAGAAACTTAACATTCTAAAACAAATTTCTTTTGCATTTGTGATATTCATGTGCAGACCTTGGGGAGTTCATCTTTCAGTGTCATATCTTTTTGCCTTTTCATGCTGTTCGTGGGCTTCTCGAGGTAAGAATACTGATGTATTTGCCATTCCCTTCTCAGGAGACCGCGTGTTGTCAGAACTCTCCACTATGACCCTTCCGTCTTGGGTGGCCCCACACGGCATAGCTCATAGTTTCACTGAGTTGGACAAGGCTGTGGTCCATGTGATCAGTTTGGTTAGTTTTCTGTGGTTGTGGTTTTCATTCTGTCTGCCCTCTGATGGAAAAGGATAAGAGGCTTATGGAAGCTTCCTGATGGGAGAGACTGTAGGGGAAATTGGGTCTTGTCCTGAAGGGTGGGGCCATGTTCAGTAAATTTTTAATCTAATTTTCTGTTGATGTCACTGAATACAACAGTGTGTGCACAAGTCCTTTTGAAGGAGATCGCCATTACGTTCATTACCCCTACTATAGTTTGGCCTCAGGCCAAGCAACAGAGAGGGAACACAACAGTGACCCTGCACCAGGCCACTGTCGGCCCATGCCTCTGCCAGAGACTCCTGGACACTCACAGGAAATCTAGCTCAGTCTCCTGTGGGGATACTGTTTTTCTCCTGGCTCCTGGTGCACACAAGATTTTGTTTGTGCCTTCCAAGAGTCTGTTTCCCCAGTCCTCTGGAAGTTCTGTGATAAAATCCCACTGGCCTCCAAAGTCAAATTCCCTGAGGGTTTCGCAGTCCTTTGCTGGATCCTGAAGTTGGGAAATCTGTTGTGGGTCTTAGAACTTTCTTAACAGTGCTAGAATTTTTTTTTGGTATAATTGTTCTGCAGTTTGTGGGACCTAACAGAAGCAGAAGATATTAAGAAGAGGTGGCAAGAACACACAGAAGAATTGTATAAAAAAAGATCTTAATGACCCAGATGACAATGATGATATGATCACTCACCTAGAGCCAGATATCCTGGAGTGCAAAGTGGGCCTTAGGAAGCATCACTGAGAACAAAACTAGTGGAGGTGATGCAATTCAAGCTGAGTTATTTCAAATCCCAAAAGATGATGCTGTGAAAGTGCTGCACTCAATATGCCAGCAAATTTGGAAAACTCAGCAGTGGCCACAGAACTGGAAAAGGTCACTTTTCATTCCAATCCCAAAGAAAGGCAATATCAAAGAATGCTCAAACTATGGCACAATTGCACTCCTCTCACACACTAGTAAAGAAATGCTCAAAATTCTCCAAGCCAGGCTTCAACAGTATGTGAACTGAGAACTTCCAGATGTTCAATTTGGATTTAGAAAAGGCAGAGGAACCAGAGATCAAATTGCCAACACATGTTGGATCATAGAAAAAGCAAGAGGATTCCAGAAAAACATCTACTTCTGCTTTATTGACTATGCCAAAGCCTTTGACTGTGTGGATCACAACAAACTGTGGAAAAGTCTTTAAGAGATGGGAACACCAGAACACTTTACCTACCTCCTGAGAAATCTGTATGCAGGTCAAGAAGCAACAGATAGAACTGGACATGGAACAACGGACTGGTGTGTCAACACTGTATATTGTCACTCTGCTCATTTAACTTCTAGGCAGAGTACATCATGAGAAATGCTGGGCTGGATGAAGTACAAGCTGGAATTAAGATTGCTGGGGAAAATAGCAATAACCTCAGATATGCAGATGACACCACCCTTATGGCAAAAAGCAAAGAGGAACTAAAGAGCCTCTTGATTAAAGTGAGAGAGGAGAGTGGAAAACCTGGCTTAAAACTCAACATTCAGGAAACTAAGATCATGGCATCTGGTCCCATCATTTCATGGGAAATAGATGGGGAAACAATGGAAACAGTGACAGACTTTATTTTTTTGGGCTCCAAAATCACTGCAGATGGTGACTGCAGCCATGAAATTAAAAGATGCTTGCTCTTTGGAAGAAAAGCTGTGACCAACCTAGACAGCATATTGAAAAGCAGAGACATTACTTTGTTGACAAAAGTCATGTCCAATAGTCATTTATGGATGTGAGAGTTGTACTATAAAGAAAGCTGAGTGCTAAAGAACTGATGCTTTTGAACTTTGGTGTTGGAAAAGGCTCCCAAGAGTCCCTTGGACTGCAAGGAGATCAAACCAGTCCATCCTAAAGGAAATCAGTCCTGAATATTCATTGGAGGGACTGATGCTGAAGCTGAAACTCCAATACTTTGGCCACCCGATGTGAAGAACTGACTCGTTGGAAGAGACCCTAATGCTAGGAAAGACTGAAGGCAGGAGAAGGGGACAACAGAAGAGGAGATGGTTGGATGGCATCACCGAGTTTGAGTAAGTATGAGTTTGAGTTTGAGTAAGTTCTGGGAGAGGTGATGGACAGGGAAGCCTGGCGTGCTGCAGTCCATAGGGTAACAAAGAGTCAGACACGACTGAGTGACTGAAATGAACTGAACTGATGTACAGACCTTAAGCTGGTCCAAGGATGCTGTTGAAGACAGGACTTTCTCAAGGTTGTGGCTGAATCACTGCTCCAAAGTAAAATGCCTGGCATATGGTTGACAGTAAATATTTATTAAGTGAACAAATGAATGAATGAATGTAAATGTGTGTAAGCTCTAGCTCTGTCTCCTTCCTGTTCAAGAAGTGTGTATCAGAATGCAAGTAGGTAAGGGTAGCATTGTTACAGGAATAACTTAGAATTGTTCTAACTATGATAAAAGAAAGTTATTCAGAAAATTCAAAATTGTATTATTAGCAGATTATTCTCACCTTATATTACAACTGATGGCATACTGTCTCTTTAAAAATGTATCTATTGATGAGAAACAAAATAAGATGTACATAATTAACACTGTAAATGCAGCATGTGAAATCTACATGTTAGCCAAGTGCCAACAAATAGATGACTGGTTCAGTGAGAACTGAGAAGTTAAGAATTTGTTTCTTCACGTTGTGTCCTGAACAAAGTCATATACATTATTATGAAGCGGAGCTCTTGTGGTCTTGCCACCCAAAATTACGACTATTTTTTTCTGTTTATTTTGAAAGGCACTGGTAGGAAGTTGAATTAAAAAAAAAAAAATTGGAAATCAACCCACAGCAAATACCTGCTATATCTTTAACAACCAGCAGAGGACACCAGAGCATTTTTCTGACCCCAGAGTGCATTCAGCTGTATCTCCAGGTACCTTAAAGGAGCTACAGTTTTCAAACTTAAGATTTGAAAGTGATGTACAATGATAAAAATTGGTTCATTAAATCTGCCACATAAATTAAGATTTTTATAAAAATCTATGTTTTAAAGCGTTATTTGAAAAGCGATGGGACTTTTAAATGTTTGTATTTTCTTAGCTAATGAGAAGCATTCACAATCATCTGTTTAATAAATAATGATAGGTGTGGGTAGCCTGAGTCCCCTCACTCCCAACCCATCCTAAGTTAAATTCCATTGATTATTTGAAAGCTGGAAAGATTTGTTTATTAGAGTAATGGTGAAGTAGAGAACCAGGAAAGCCAGCAAAGTGAAATAAATAGTTATCAGGAAACTTTGGGTTGAAGTCGGGGTGGGGGGAAGGACTTGACTCTATGTGAGTCAAATTTGAAGAAGATCTTGGGTCAGAGAGGAGTTTGGGGGATAAACTGAAGAGAAGACCAGTTCTCTGTATGACATGATACTAGACAGATTAGAGGTAAACAGAAAAATAATACAATTTATTTGATTTGTATTACATTTGAATTCTTACTTTGGTATTTTTAAAGGACTTCTATGAAGATTTAAATTTATTTTCAGTTCTATTTGGGATCCAGACTAATAATTCTTTTCATGTAACTATGCTGTAGCTAGCTTCACGCCCCAGTAAGTCAGTCTAGTTTTATGGAGTTATTTAAGTGTAAACAAAGTAACAAAAAACATATTTCCTAGTGATATGTTTACATACTAGAAAAGTCAAGGATTCAGTTCTGAAAACAATTGGATATAATATAGAATATAGGACTTTAAATCAGTGCAAGTATATATACACATACAAACATACATGTGATGTCTAGAACATTTTATCTGTAATTTCAAGAAAACAAACGGACAAAATAAAGATCAATTTCCAACAGCGAAACACATGCATAAAAGTACCTGAGAGAAAAATGTATAAGGTCTTTGAGAAGAAATTATAAAAGCCATTAGAAAATTAAAATGGAAGGTTTGAATGAATGAAGAAGATTGATAGCTATATTATGCTCCTGGATAGGAAGACAAATATATAAAATGTCTGTGTGCCATCTCCGAGTTAATATACATATTTAATTCAATCTTAAAAAAAAATCCCAGAATGGTTTTTTTAATTTGACAAAATGTTTCTTAAACTGATATAAAGGAATAAGTATAAAAGAATACATCTTAAAAATTCTCAGAGGAACACTCAATGGAAAAGTATAATAGGGAAGATTAGCATTATCATGTATTAAAAATATATGACAAAGCAGCTGCCAGTAAAAGAATATAGCTCTGGTGCAAAAGTAGACAAATAGAGCCTCAGTACCCAAAGAGCTGGGTTTCCCAGGTGGCTCAGTGGTAAAGAACCTGCCTGCAATACAAGAGATGCAGGAGACATGGGGTTTGATCCCTGGGTTGGGAAGATCCCTTGGAGGAGGGTATGGCAACCCAATCCAGTGGGATTTCTTGCCTGGGAAATCCCATGGGCAGAGGAGCCTGGCTTTAGTCCATGGGGTCGCAAAACAGTTGGACAGGACTTGCCGCCACCACCACCACTGCCCAAAGAGCTAGCTAATCAAGAAATAAACCCCAATTCTAGTAACCATTTAAAATAGTGCAATGTAAGTATCAAAAACAATCAGGGAAGAAAATTTTCACTAATTGGTGTTGGGGTAAATACTTTGGATGGAGTAAAAAAAACATCAAAATGGATAATCACTTCAATCCATATGCAAGAAGGGACTCCAGATACCTAAAGCAATTATAGTTCTGAACAGAATGGAATAACAGGTACCATTTTACACTCCCACTGGAAACAACCAAAACGTGGACAAATATACAATTATCGAGGAAAAGTTCAGCAGATATAACTACATATAAATGGCAAATTTAAGTATCTTCTGCTTTTTAAAATAATGGGTGAACAAACTAAATGACCTTTATTATTATTATTTTTTGTTAATGTTTATTTACTTTTGGCTGTGCTGGGTAGCTGTTGGGGCATAGGTTTTTCTCTAGTTGCGACTAGTTTTCTCTGGTTGCAAGTCTCTAGCTGCGGTGCATGAACTTCTCATTGCAGTGGCCTCTCGTTGCAGAACACTGGCCCTAGGGCACACGGGCTTCACTCGTGGTAGCGTGTGGGCTCAGCAGTTGTGGCTCCCCAGGTCTAGTAGTTGTGGCACACGGGACTTAATTTGCTCTGGGGTATGTGGGATCTCCCAGATCAGGGATCGAACCTGTGTCTCTTGTATTGGCAGGCAGATTCTTTACCACTGAGCCACCAGGGAAGCCCCCACTAAACGACCTTTAAGAGACAAGCAACAGAGTGAAAAAACAACAAATGCAGAACATAAAAGGATAAAATATGTATATGTGTATGCTTTTAACACATAGCTCATAATAATAATGAGAAAAACACTGAGTTCAATACATAAACAGCCAAAAATATAAACAAATGATTCACATGTACAAAGTCCAATTATTAAATTTACAGGAAAATGTTCAACTCTTTAGGAATGTAAATTAGATTAATGTACCATATACCGACTAAATTAGCAAATTTTCTACAAAGTAATGTTTATTCCTGAGAAAAGCAGATTTTAATTTATATTTGATGCATTACAAGTGATACTATAAATCGGTATCACCCTTTCAGATACAATATGGAATGATTGCAGCAGGAATTCAAAATATATTTATTTCAAATATTTATTGATTTATATCCATTAACTTCCTAATTTCATTTCGGTAAAGTCTGTAGACATCTAACATGCCACAGTTGTAAATGGACTGTTGATACTTTATTATATGGAATGGTGGGTTCTAAAAAGCAAAGTCATATATAATTAAATGTACAGTTAATATACAAGTATAAATTTTAAATATAAGCATATAGTTTAACAGTTTAAAACAAAAATAATCAAAGATTAATTGAACAGTGAAAAAATAATCAAAGGTCTTTTCCTAAATTATCTATGCATACCAACCATTTTTACATAATGTTATTTCTCACTTTAAGTCAGCTCCTGATATTTGAACTTTAATATAGTTAAGTTTTCTTCATTAAATAGCTCCACATAATTGATTAAAGAAAATCTGTTAACAAGTATTTAAATAAAAAAGGACATTTTGGGATATGCTTTTTAGTCCCAGTTTGATTGAGAAAAAATTGGCTTACATCACTGTATAAGGCATAGAATGTGATGGTTTCACTTACATAGATTGTGAAATGATCACAATAAGATCAGCTAAAATCCATCTTCTTGAATAGATTCAGTAAAAGGAAGAGAAAAAAGGTTTCTCCTTGTGATGAGAACTCTTAGGATTTATTCCTAATAACTTTCCCATCTGTCACACAGCAGTGGTCTCTATAGTCACCACGTTGTACAGCACATCCTTCATACGTAATAACTGGACCGTTGTACCTTTTGAATTATGTTATTTTTTCAAGGGCTTTTATTTAGCCTTGGAACAAAAGAGCATACTCTGAAAAAGACATTATGTTCTGGGAATCAGATTTCTATAACAGAATAATGAAATGAATTCCCTCTATTTGCTATACATATAAAGACAAAAAATTGTTCAGTCTGTATCTCGGAGGCCCTCTCTATAAAAATCATACTTATACAAATTTTAAGCTACAAGTGTGATTATAGACATTTAAGGATTCAAGGCCTTAGATTAAAGGGCAATGTATTCATATATAGGCAGTTATTGTTTTGGACTGTCAGATGGGTAAATGAGGAATCCATGACATTAAGCTCCAGAATTGGTCACATCAAAGTTCTCTGAACGTTTTAAAGGTTGGAAGGATGGTCGTATACCTTGAAAAGTTAATTGGAGTGACAAGAGCAAAGCGAGTTCTATTATATTTCACATGTTGTCAGTCTTGTGTTTTCACTGAATGTTCTGTCAAGCATTTCAAAAGATCACAGAATCTCTAGGGAACCGTGGCTATTGTACAGGAAGTACATCAAAGAAGACTGTAAAAATAACAGCATAAAATCTTATACATCCTTCTCCCAATAATAAGGAGCTAGGGATCGCTGGGCAAGAGATACGACTCATTCAGAGTTTGCGTGATTTGTAAATGTAGTTTATATACAACGCTTTCTTAGAACTCATACCGTGATCACCAATCAGATGAGTCGCCAAGTACACTCCAGGTTTCCCTGGAGTATCAGTTCAAGTTAATTCTGCGAACCTCAACTACATCTCTGCAGTCTGCTTGACACTTTGATAGATGATGGCGAGATAACCAACACGCAAGGCCTAGGTTTTCCCAGAAAGAGGTGTTAGCAGGATCTAGTACAGAGGCAGCCATTGAAAATAACCTCAGCCGTCTGTGGAACAGACATGAGCCCAGAGACTGAGGGCACAAAAGGGGTGAGCTTTCCCCAGGGGGCTCAGCTTCCCAGGGAAGGTGCCGTGTGAGCTGCATCTTGAAACACTGAAAAGAAACAAAAAGGGGTGACATGCCTGGGATAAGTTATTTTGAGCAGCGGATCTACCTGTGAAAAGTCACTGAGACACAGAGCAGAGAGTCTGGGGACCTGCCAGGCTGATAGGAACACGGAGTACACTCAAACAAAAAAGGCAAGAGAGGAAGTGGGATTGGGAGACCAAAACTGGATATGGAAGATGCTCTAAGCCAAGTCTCTCCAAGGCAGGAAAGTTGTAAATCGGGTCAACGGAGCAAAGGCTGCTGGCAGAGACCAGTAGGAGATGATTATGACAGTTCATCCTTGGGGTTATGTTAGCATTTTAATAAATTTCTTCACAAATGCCATTTAGAAATTATTTCCTGCATTTTAGAGAATTTGGCCGGGGGGGATGGATACGTGTATCTGTATGGCTGGGCCCCTTTGCTGTCCACCTGAAACTATTACAACATTGTTAATCAGCCATGAAAAGTGAAAGTGTTAGTCTGTTGTGTCTGACTCTTTGTGACCCCGTGGACTGTAGCCCACAAGGCTTCTCTGTCCATGGGATTCTCCAGTCAAGAATACTGGAGTGAGTTGCCAGGCCCTTTTCCAGGGGATCTTCCCAACCCAGGGATCGAGCCTGGGTCTCGTGCAGTACAGGCAGATTCTTTACTCTCTGAGCCTATACTCCAATATAAAATAAAAGTTTCTTTTTAAGAAAAAAGAAATTATTTCCTTCATTTTATAGCATGATTGACTGAAAATTTAAAAGGTGAATGTTTGAAAACTGTGCAAGGAGTTTATGAAATAAAAAGCTGCCAGAAAGGAAGGTGTCACACAAACACCAATGGTAATTAAGACGTAAGCCTTTACCTTTGTCTGGAGCTCGCTGGAGACTCACAAATGCCTTACATGTAGGAGCTGGCTTCCAAACTGCCACTTAAAAGAAACAGTAACTCAATGGGATAAGTGAGTGCCAGAGTCAGAAGGGCACATCAGTCAAACTAACCTTGCCCTGGGTAGATTTTCCATTGCTCTGTCATAATCTTTTTTTTCCCCTCCTGAGGCTAACTGAAGATTTTATTAGCAATTAGTGTGATATCTACATACCTAAATTTAGCCAGAAAGACAGTAACTGATATAGTCTCATCAGTAGAATTACCAATAGTTACAGAGTCCATGTCAAATATTGAGCTTTTGTCCTTGAATTGTTACGACATGCAGCATTGAATGAAGGGTTATGTATTTCTAGTGCTTTTGTTACTCTTCTTTTGGTGCTTTTTTTGGTTTGTTTTTAGTTAAAATTGCTCACAATAGCAACATTTGTCTTCCTTCTAGTCAGATGAGATTGTCAGATCCCATATCTCTAACTAGATCTCCCACTTTGTCTGGAATCCTTGGCAGAAATCTCAGGACTGAACATTATAGTTTTGCAGATAGATCAGAGACGGCCCAGAAAAGTCCATTATGATGCCAGACATTACGTCTTTAGGGAAGGCAATTTTGTTTTCCACGTAATTCACGTATAGTCTTTTATTTATTAAAAAAAATTTTTTTGCCACACCATGTAGCATGGGGGTTCTTTAGTTCCCTCACAAGGGATCGAACCCACATCTCTCGCATGGGAAGCACAGTCTCAACCACTGAAGGGCCGAGGAAAACCCCTACATGTCCCATTTTAGAGCCGAGATGTCTTTAGACATCATGCAATCCAACTCTTCCTCTTACAGATGAAGAAAGTTTCAACAGGATTCCATTTTCACTGACCGTAGTGGCAGAATATAAGAAGATATATGATATTTAAAGTTGGCAAAAGTGTCCAGGGGGAACATTCTCGTACCTGATTAAGGAAAATATCAAATGGTATGTTTGGGGAGGGCAGCTTGGCACCGCCTACACAAATTTTTAAAATGTATATCTTTTGGCTCATTTCAAGAAAGCAACCCTGGGACTTCCCTGGTGGTCCAGTGGTTAAGACACTGCACTCCCAGTGCAAAGGCCACAGGTTCCATCCCTGGTCAGGGAACTAAGATTCTGCATGCAATGCAGCATGGCCAAAAAGCAGCAAAAATTAAAAAGCTATCCTAAAGAAACTTAATGCATACATATTGAGTATATGTTCCAATGTCTTTGTTTCATAATTTTTAGATGGTGAAAAATTGGGTGCAATGTAAATATCTGTCAGTAATGGAAATTGTTTCATTGACTAGGGTATCCCTGTACCATGAAATATAAGACTGCAGTTGGATAGAATGCCCACCATATAGTATTAAGTGGAAAAAGCAAATTATAAGAAAATATATGGAGTTTGATCCCATCTTTATTTTAAAAAGATGTTTTACCTTGTTATAGAGAAGTACATTTGAATGATGTACAGCACATTTTTAACAGTGATTACATTACACCATGGAGTAGACTCAGAAAATGAGGCAAAGTACATTTTTACTTTACATACTTAAAAATTCTTACAGTTTTTTTTTTAACGAGCATGCATTACTTTTATCTTTTCTTTTTTTGGAAGAAAAATCTGAGTCTCAGAAAAGTGAAGTAATTTGTTCAAATCACTCAAACAGTTAGTGAAAATGACAGGATGAGAATCCAGGTTTTCTAATCCCAACCAGACGCTTTTTCTCCCAAAGCAAGGCCTTGAGATAGTTTACGTGAACATCTAGCTTCCTGCTGGGCTTCCCTGGTGGCTCAGAGGGTAAAGAATCTGCCTACAACACAGGAGACCTGGGTTCGATCCTTGTGTCGGGAAGAGCCCCTGGAGAAGGCAATGGCTACCCACTCCAGTATTCTTGCCTGGAGAGTTCCATGGACAGAGAAGCCTGGAGGGCTACAGTCCACGGGGTCTCAGAAGAGTCGGACACGACTGAGTGACTAACAACACACCCACACATTAGCTTTCTGCGGATCTAGTCAGATTACATATTTCTTAAGAAAGTGGGTTAAAAATAGGGCTTCCCTGGTCATCCAGTGGTTAAGACTCTGTGCTTCCAAAGCAGGGGGCATGGGTTTGATTCCTAGTTGGGGAACTAAGATTCTGTATGCCACATGGTGTGGCCTAAAAATAAGTAAATAAATAAAATTTTAAATTAAAAAAAATTTAAAGAAAAAATTAAAAAAAAGAAAGTAGGTAAGATGTATCATTTCCTTCTTTTATCAAGGCAAATAAATTTCTGAGACTCAACAATATATCCTTCTCAAAAATTTTTTTTCTCTAGTATTATTATAATCATCATGGAAATATTCATTTACAACTACTATATTTTATTTATTGACCAGTTCTGACCATTTCCCTATTAGCCCACAAAGACAAGACTGAAATTAAGTTGGATATTATTTCATAGTTGAACAGAAGACCCAGACTTTCCAACAGAGCTCATAAGTGTATTTGCAAACTACAGAGGAATTTGCTATCATGTTTCCTCATCTGTTCTTAGAATATCTTTTGCTGTCTTACTCAACCATAGTTGTTATTTTTAGCTGCATTTTGGTATTCATGATAGATGGTACCACTGCTCTTCATTAAATAAAATAAAATATATGAAATCTTTGTTTAAAATCAACAGCAATAATAGATTTTTCCATATGTCTAGTTTTTTAAGTTTAGTTTTATAGATTAAAAAATTTGCAGTGTGGAGTTAGGAGTGGCCATAATCATATGGTTGATCTTTTATTCAGTCAATAAATGAAGTATCTGAAAGTAATTCAATCAGGGTCTTCCACATTGCAGGCAAATTCTTTACCATCTGAGCCACCAGGGAAACCCGAAGAATACTGAAGCGGATAGCCTTACCCTTCACCAGGGGATCTTCCTGACCAAGTCATCAAACTCAGGTCTCCCATATTGCAGGCAGATTTCTTTACCATCTGAGCCACTAGGGAAGCCCATAATTATTGGGTTGATCTTTTTCTCAACTGATAAATGAAAGGAAGCATCTAAAAGTAATTTGAGGGTAATTACATGTTTAATTGAATACTTAATTATGTTGAAAATGTCACTATGCTAAATAAAAAGAGATACCAAAATATGTATCTCAAATTATCCCTATTCAGTAAATGTGTGTATTTTATACCTAATCATATATGCATAAAATAAGATCTTGAAAGAAATGTATGCCAATATTAATATTAACTCTGGATGACGAATCTCTGATTTCTGTTTTCTTCTCTGAATTCCTGGCAGTTTCTCATTTTGTTGAAAGAATATTTCCTTTCGACATTAGAAAAAAAGACCTAGAAGCCAAATTAACTTGAAACAATACTTTCTAAATGTCATTTTCTGAGAACAATAGTCAACTTTAGGTACTTTTGGAAGGGAGTGACATAATCTTATTTTAATTTGTGTGTATTCTTGCTGGTTTGCTAAGCAGGAGACTCCAGTTCAATCTCTGAGTTGGGAAGATCACCTAGAGAAGGAAATGGCAACCCAATCCCAAATTCTTGTTTGGGGAATGCCATGGGCAGAGGAGCCTGGAGGACTCCAGTCCATGGGACTGGAAAAGAGTCCAACACAACATAGCAACTAAACATTCTTGCTGGTGGTAAGGTCTAATTGAAATTTGACCTTTTTAAAGAAAAAGTAGCCTTCAGTGAAGAGAGAAAAGGAAACTAAAAGACAAGAAGAGAAAGAAATGAAATAAGTAGATTGCCTTGATTTGCCTGGGTGGAGCACAGATTTCAAACTAGGACATACAAAGCCAGGGACTTCCAAGCAGGAACTTGATGGTAGAAGGGAAGGTGTGTTATAGAGTGACAGGGAAAGGAAGCTTTCTTCTAGGCACAGGAAAGCAGCAGCTGTAACTGAGTTTTCCTTTCCTCACCCCATCCTTCAGCCATGCCTAAACACAATCTCAGGCTTACGGGGCAGGCTTTTTTCTTTTTTTTAAGATGATAAATGAGGAAAGTACAGCTGTTTGAACCTAGATAGGACTGAGGTAGTGGCTACAATTACAGGGGGAAATCCAAGATGCAACTCACTCTTGCTGGGATCATGATGTTGGTAGACAGCTCTGTTGCTCAGCCAAGGCTAGAAGAGTTTGTACCTGAAAGGCCCCGTCGTGGGTCCTAACATAACGGTTAGGCAAAGGGGAGACTAAAAGGGGAAAACGGAGCTAATTATCATAAAATACAAGAGTTGGAGAAGAAAAAGAGAAGGCCAATGATCTAATTAGTTAATTGCTGTTTTATTTTCCCAGGAATCAAGAAATGTTGAGTAGCATGGACGGATGGATCCGGAGATTATCACACTAGAAGTTCATCAGAAAGAGAAAGACAAATGCTATATGATGTCAGTTATATGTGGAATCTAAAATGCAATGCAGATAAACTACAGAAACAGACTCAAAGGCAGAAAGAGAGCAGGAAAGGATTGGGAGTTTGGGATTAGCAAGTGCAAACTATTATGTATAGAATGGATAAACAACAAGGTCTTACTGTAGAACACAAGGAACTATATTCAGTATCCTGGGATAAACCATAATAGAACATGGTTCTGTATGAATATATATGTATGTATAACAATCACTTTACTGAAGAGCAGAAATTAACACTGTGAATCAAAGACACTTCAATAAAATTTTTTTAAAAATTTCATACATTAAAAAAAGAAAACATTGAGTAGGAGATAAAAAGTTCTTAGTCATAATAAAGATAGATTGATAAATGATATTAATATCTGTTATTTGATGGACCACTGACTTTCAAAGTAAAAATATTAACAGCTCTTATTTGATAGGGCACTGACTTTTTCATCTTGCAAAAAAATTTAGCTTCTTTCCATGCTTCAATATTCACCTCTGTAAAATGGGATCCAAATTATACTCATCCATAGTCCTTAAAGCAGAGACATCACTTTGCCAACAAAGGTCCATTTAGTCAGTTGTGGTTTTTCCAGTAGTCATGTATGGATGTGAGAGTTGCACTATAAAGAAAGCTGAGTGCCGAAGAATTGATGCATTTGAACTGTGATGTTGGAGAAGACTTTTGAGAGTCCCTTGGACAGCAAAGAGATCCAACCAGTCCATCCTAAAGGAAATCAACCATGAATATTCATTGGAAGGACTGATGCTGAAGCTGAAACTCCCAATACTTTGGCCACCTGATGTGAAGAACTGACTCATTTGAAAAGATCCTCATGCTGGGAAAGATTGAAGGTGGGAGAAGGGGACGACAGAGGATGAGCTGGTTGGATGGCATCACTGACTCAATAGACATGAGTCTGTGTAAACTCCGGGAGTTGGCAATGGACAGCGAGGCACGTCATGCTGCAGTCCATGGGGTCACAATGAGTTGGACACAACTGAGCGACTGAATTGAACTGAACTGAATATTCCTTAAAAATGGTATAAGCATTAAAATGCACTGCTGAAATAACAACTTATGAACATATCGTGATATGTTAGCATTTAGTATTCTTGGGGGAAAATTCTCTAGCCCACTCACTCCTGATGAGTAACAGTTGTTTTGGGTGAAGTGAAAAATAGCAAGGAATTATTTATAGTAAATTCTCAATAGTACTGGGATTATTTACTTGGTTCCTTATTTTTCTTCCTCATTCATTCTCAACTTCAAAATCAATTGGATATTTATTACCAACTGCTAAAGTTGTGGTCCAAAATAGGAAATGTAATGCCAATTCCTTCCATTTTTCTTCTTGTTAGTCAGTTTCAGAGGTCATATCAAGAAAGACAGTTGCAACTCTAGCTTAAAACAAGGAATACTAGATTATCTGTGAATTTCACCTGCCCAAAGCATCCTTAACCAGGGACTATGCCATTTGCCGCCTTTACCTCCTCTAACAGTTGATGGCATTGGGGAAGGTACAGTGGAGTTGATTCCTTAGAAAAAGTAGAGTGCAAGTTTTGGAGATTGGGGAGGGTTTTTTTTTTTTTGTAATAATGCATAGAAATTAATATTGCTGGCATATCTCCACAGAATATCTTGATATCAGTTTCAAATCTTCTGAAACCAATCTTTTTGTCAAAAAACTCCCATTTATTAAGAGCTTAATATATCAAAGGGAGTTATACTAAGGGGTTAGAAATACAAAGATAAATAACAGTTCTCAATCTCAAATAAATCACGCTCTCAAATAAAAATAAGGAAAAAGTTCTAAAACTCGGACTTTTAGTACAAAAGAATATATTTCACTATATTTTTTGATATAGCTAAGTTAAAAGAAGAAATTGAAAATCACCCATTTTCCTTATCACCTAAAAATAACCACTTTTAATATACACACATAAATGCATTTATTTTAAAGAAATCATGTTTGAAATCACTACTATTTTTTAAAACTGCTTCTCTACTTCAGGAATATTTTTACATGCTAAAATCTTTGTTAATAGCTACAAAATTTGAGGGTACTATGCTTTATGGGGGGGTCATGATTTATTTAAATATTTCCCAAAATATTCCATGTTATTGAAAACTATGGGCTTCCCTGGTGGCTCAGTGGTAAAGAATCCACCTGCAGTGGAGGAGATGCAGGAGAGGTGAGTTGATCCCTGGATGAAGAAAATACCCTGGAGAAGGGAAGGGCAACCCATTCTAGTATCTTGCCTGGGAAATCCCATGGACAGAGGAGCCCAGAGGGCTACAGTTCATGGGGTTGCAAAAGAGTCAGACACAAGTGAAGCGACTGAACACACACACACAAAATATACTCCAGAGAGGATTCTGAGTCTGTGCCACCTGAGTGAGGCTAAACTGTAACTTTCCTGTCTGTGCCTCACCTGGATCAGGTAGCTGCAACAGCAGCAACCAGAAGTAGTAGACCCTTTGTTGTGTGTGTGGTTGAGATGCTTTCTAGGTACCAGGGAAGAGCATGGAGTCTAATAACATCAAGAAACTCTTGCATGAAGACCATAAAGGAGAGACTCCAGGGTAGAACATGTACTGCTAAAATCCATGCTCCTTCCTATGATAGGTTGGCTTTGAATGCATGAGTGTGTCTGATCTTCTTGGCCCCAAGAGGCCACAAAGAAACTTGTAGCTCGGACTTCTCTGGTGGTTCAATGGTTAAGGCTCCACAGGGAGCACAGCTTCCATCTCTGGTTGGGGAACTTAAGATGCTGCCCCATGTGACAAAAAAAGAAAGAAAAGAAAGAAACTGCCTGCAGACAGATCCTAAAGTTACCGGGGTCTAGCCCCGGCTGGTCCAGGGGTCTTGAGAGATGAGAGGCGAAGGCGAAGTACTGAGCTGAGTCAATGTGTTGATGGCGCAGTCTCTCTCTTTATTGTTGTTGGTTTACAATTTTATGCCCAAAGAACATCCCCATTACATCACACATCATTCAAAGTGACATTTTGCTTTTATCAGGCACAGCTGTTTGGAGGCTTGAGGGAAAGGCTAGGCTTGAAACTGTTTTTATTCCAGTGACCTCGAGCACTATCTGTCTCATTCTGTTCTGAAAACCTTGTCTATAATTGTTGTCTCATACTTGCTATTTTATGCCTATAGAGAAAATAAATGAGGTGTCAACTAAGGCAGGTACAGCTGATTGCGTTATGCCTGTGCACTCCGGTTCTTACAAGGAAAGGGGACAATGAGACAGTCTAGCAGCACTGCTTTAGCAATAAAACCCTATTAACCTTTTATAACTACTATAATGAGTTCCTATGTCTACACTATCCTAAAGCAATCAATGTCCCCAACTATGCTGGCTACAGTTACGAGCATTCCTAAGTCCCATCCCTCCTGGTCTCTTCAAGGAAGTGAGCCTCCACCGTGGGGTGGTCGGGAGAGTAGGAGATGGAAAGGTGACCCAAGTACGAGCCCTTCTGGTGGTGGCCTTGCCATGACCCCCAGAACAGCATGAATAGAACTCCCAAGAAAAATACCAGGAGGGGCCTTGCCCAGGGATGCCCCGATAAGGAAAATCCACTTTGCAGTTTCCTTCTCAGTCTCGTGACTTTGTCATCCGAGCGAGGGGGGCATCCTGATGGCTCCCGGCATAAAGTGGTCCCCCATAGCCCCTTTACTGGTCTTCATGCCTTTACATCTCCTTTTGAGTGAAGATGGGACTGGTGACTCGTGACTTGCTTCCAACCAATGGAATATGGGAAAGGTGACAAGATATGTGATTACATGCATACAACTGTAGCATTAATCTCGCCAGGAGACTCTGTTCCTTGTTGGCGCTGAGGAAACAAGGGACTGTTGGGAATATCCACCTAGCAAGGAGCTTATGGCAGCTTCCAGCTGACAGCCTGAGGGAAATGGAGGCCCTCAGTCCAACAGCCCATAAAGAACTAAAGGCTGTCAACAACCACATGAACTGGGATGTGGATCCTTCCCCACTTGAGCCTCAGACGCACCCACAGACCCTGCTGATGCTTTAATTTCAGGTCTGTGAGCTGCTGAAGCAGATGACCAGCCTCGCTGTGCCTGGACCCCTGACCCACAGAAAGTGTGAGATAATGAACATGTGGTTTCGCAGTAACGTTGGCACCTAGCAATGATTACTAATGCAAAGTTTGATAATGCCCTGAGTCATCACTGGTCTCTAGGCTAGGAAAGTAAGAAGAAATTGGGAACAGAAAAATTTTGTCTGTAATCCTCAATGAGATTCTTTACTCGCCTGGTTCTGTACTGCCAAGCCATATGAGGAGAGACAGCTTCGGCTTTTATTATATGAAGGTAGCCATCAACTTGGGCAATCCAATATCAGAGCAGGAGAATTGCTGTAATTTGGGAATTGTTAAGAAAAGCATGCTGCAACCCTCAGAAGAAAAGGAAAAATGAGCCATGGGAAAAGAAGGACCTTCTTCCTTGGAAAAAAGAAAAAACAATGAAAAATGTACCTTATTTCCAAAGATGTGGAAATAGCCAAACAGAGCTATTAAATCAGAACTAATACAACATATGTTGCTGAAAATGATTCCCAACATCTTGGACTTAAAAAAATAATAAAAGAAGTCATTTCTAGAACTGACATAGTCGCTCAGATAGACTAATTTTCTTGCTGATAAAAATCATTAAGTGTTCACAAATTGTTTAAAAATCTTATAATTTGAGGTACTAGAGAATGACCCATAGCAGGCAGACACTGCAGAGATAATCCTTGAATAATAAGCTGTGAACCAGTAAGATCTCTTAAAGTGACCTCAGCTCTTTTTCTCATTTAGTAATTCTCTGCAAGAAGCCAGCCAGGCACTGCTGAACCTCTGTGTCTGGGGTTTGTTGACCCCCTCCTATGTCCTGGCCTCTCCTCGAATCTTCTTGCCTCTGTGGACTCAGAATTGCAGTGTTCCTCACTTACCGCCGGCCAAACCTCTGACTCAACAATGAGGTCTCTATCCCCTCCCTTTCCCATGTCTCCTTTTCCTTTTCTTCTCAGGGCTGCAGAAAGTACCACCACCTTCCTCACCCACAACACAAGGTGAATTTGGCCTCTGAGCATCACCATCCCAAATCAGTGTAGTCCTGTGTCATATTGCAGGGCTTTCCTGGTGGCTGAGATGGTAAAAAAAATCTGCCTGCAATGTGGGAGACCCAGGTTTGATCTCTGGCTCAGGAAGATCCCCTGGAGAAGGGAATGGCTACCCACTCCAGTATCTTTGCCTGGAGAATTCCATGGACTGAGGAGCCTGACAGGCTACAGTCCGCAGGGTCACAAAGAGTTATACACAAGTGACCGACACACTGTGTCCTATCACTATGTCAGATCACTGCCTGGTAAGGCCCTAGTCCCTTAATATCTCCTTGCCCTCTTCACCTATTTCTGTTTTTCTCTTTCAAATCCAGCCATATTTGCATTGTTGATGCTTGCTGTTCCTCTAACACAGGAAACACATTTCCACCTCAGGGCCTTTGAACTTGCTGTTTCCTCTGCCTTAAAGTTTCTCCCCCCATATATCTCCATGGCTCTCTCTCTTTTCTCAGGTCTTTGCTTAAATATGACTCTTTTTTATTTAAAGATTTTTTTTAATGTGGATCTTTTTAAAATTTTATTGAATTTGTTAATTGGAAATTGGTCAAGAATTTGTCTGCAATGCGGGAGACTCAGGTTTGATCCCTGGGTTGAGAAGCTCCTCTGGAGAAGGGCATGGCAGCCCACTCCAGTATTCTTGCCTGGAGAATTCCATGGACAAAGGAGCCTGGCGAGCTAAGGTCCATGGGGTTGCAAAGAGTCTGACCCGACCCAGTAGCTAACACATGCTCACACTGAATTTGTTACAATATTGCTCCTTTTTTTGTACCTTGGTTTTCTGCACCTGAGGTATGCGGGATCTTAGCTCTCCAACCAGGAATCAAACCTTCAGCCCGTGATTGGAAGGCAAAGTTTTAACCACTGGGTCACCAAGGGAGTCCTTCAAATATCACTCTCTTTGTGAGCTGCTGCTGCTAAGTCACTTCAGTGAGTCCGACTCTGTGTGACCCCATGGACGGCAGCCCACCAGAGAATCCCCCGCCCCTGGGATTCTCCAGGCAAGAACACTGGAGTGGGTTGCCATTTCCTTCTCCAATGCATAAAAGTGAAAAGTGAAAGTAAAGTCGCTCAGTCGTGTCCAACTCTTAGCAACCCCATGGACTGCAGCCCACCAGGCTCCTCTGTCTATGGGATTTTCCAGGCAAGAGTACTGGAGTGGGGTGCCACTGACTTCTCTGCTTTTGGTAAGCTCTTACCTGCAAATTCCATCTAAAATTATCACCCCACGACCTCTCTCATGATGCACTCATCTCTTTTCTCTTAGCATTTTTATTTAATATGCTAAATGTTTTGTTTATTTATCCTGTTTACTGTCTGTCTCTCCAGCTAAAATATAAGTGCTGTCTGATACATGTTTTTTCCTTTTGTTCCTTCTGCAGTCTTTAGAACAGTGACTGATATGTCAATCATTACTTGTTGAATTTCTCAACATGGCTTAAAAGATTCTTTTTCTCATAGTACCACTTCTCCCATAGATTTGTAGGCTAGTACTGAGTTGCAGAGATGTCTTGGTGATCCATGATTATGGTTTTAACATTTCAGTTCCTTTTGATAAGAAGTACTTGTTCTTAAGTGACTAAGGCAGAAGTAAATAGAACATCTTGGACTTCCCAGTGGACAGAGTCATGGATTCCAAAGTTCATTTATAAGTCAATTGTTTGCACATCCTGAACTTATTTTCAGAACACTATGGGCACAGCTAATTAACTGCAGGCAGTCTGAGAAGACTGGATGATGCCAGAACTGGGAACCAGATATGCCCACTGGGATGGGGCAGACCCCAAAAGGACAGCAACAGGTGTGCTGAACTCAGAGGATGTTCCATGCAGCCAGCAGGAGACACTGTCCTGAAGGCCAAGGCAAAGGCAGCAGTTACATTAGAGAGAATTCAAAGAAACGAGGTGATCCCATTGGGAAGTAGAGTTTAACAAATGGCTGTCTAGGAGTAATGATACTTTAAAGACGAGTTTATCGAAAAACACCATGAAGCCCAAAGGCAAGCCAAAGAACAGAGAGAAAATATTTACCATATGCATATCTGACAAATGGACCATATCCAGATTATTTAAGGAAGAATTTCAAATCAAAAAGGAAAGATAGATGACCCAATAGAAACACAGGCAAAAGTCTTCGGCAGTCATTTCAAAAAAGACAATCTCTAAATGTCTAATAAACATATGGATATGTTCTTAGCATCAATTATAACAGTCAAACTAAAGGCACAGTGAGACTTTACTACGCATCCACCAGAACGGCTAACACTGGGAAGACTGGAAATCAAATGGTATTGGCATAAAAACAGGCAGGCACATAAGTCAGTGGGATAGAAATGACAGCCCAGAAATGAATCTACACATACATTATCAATTAATTTATGACAAAAGAAACAAGAAGTGGGACACATGTACAATCATGGCTGACTCATGTCGATGTATGACAAAACCCACCACAATATTATAAAGCAATTAGCCTGCAATTAAAATACATTAATTAATAAAAAAATAAGAGAGACAAGAATATACAAGAGGGAAAGGGAAGTCTCTTCAAAAAATGGTATTGGAAAAACTGGACAGCCACATATCAAAGAATGAAACTGGACCACTCTCTCATACCATATACAAGAAAGTAACTCTTTAAACCTGGCTTAAAGACCTGGACATAAGACCATAGACTATAAAATTTCTAGAAGAAAACATAATCAGTAAGCTGCTTGTCATCAGTGTTGGCAATGATATTTTGGATTTGACATCAAAAGCAAAGAGAAAAATAAATAAGTGAGACGTCATCAAACTAAAAAGCTTCTGCGCAGCAAAGGAAACTATCAACAAAATGAAAAAGCAACCTACCGAATGGGAAAAAATACTTGCAGTTCAGGTATCTGATAAAAGTGAAAATCCAAGATACATGAAGAATTCATACAACTGAGTAGCAAAAAACTAAACAGTTCAATTAAAAATGAGCAGGATAAACATTTTTCCAAAGAAGACAAACAGAAGGCCAACAGATATATGAAAAGATGCTCAGCATCATTAATCATTGAGAAAATGAAAATCAAAACCACAATAAGATATTACCTAACACCTGTTAGAATGGTTATTATTTAGCAAGTTCAGAAATGTGTCGGTGAGGCTGTGGAGAGAATGCAACACTTGTACACCATTGATTGAATGTAAATTGGTTCAGCTATGGGGAAAACAGTATGGGAGGCTCAAAAATTTAAATAGAACTACCGAATGACCCAAAAAGTCCTATTTTGGATATTAATCCAAAGAAAACAAAAACCTTAACTCAGAAAGATATTGGCACTCCAGTGTTCATTGCAGCATTATTTGGGCTTCCCTGGTAACTCAGATGGTAAAGAATTCACCTGCAATGTGGGAGACCTGGGTTCGATCCCTGGGTTGAGAAGATACCCTGGAGGAAGGCATGGCAACCCACTCAGTATTCTTGCCTGGAGAATCCCCAAAGAACAGAGTATTGTTTACAATAGCCAAAATAAGGAAATAACCTAGCAGTCCATTAATGGATGAATGGATAAAGAAAACCATGGTGTATTTTATGGTATGAAGTATATTTTGTACTTTATTACTCATAATAATATTATGGAAAAGTATTTAGCCATTAAAAGATAAGGAAAACTTGTCATTTGCAACAACGTGGATGAATTTTGAAGGCATGTGCTTAGTGAAATAAGTCAGACAGACAAAGACAAATACTAGATGATCTTGCTTAGGTGTGGAATCTAGAACAAACAAATGGCTGAACTCATAGGTAGACTGAGGGTTGCCTGAGACGGGGTAGGAAGGTGGGAAGATGGGAGAAATGGGTGAAGGGTGTCAAGAGGTACGAATTTCCAGTTATAAAATAAAGAAGTCCTGGGGATGTAATGTACAGCATGGTGACTATAGTTAATGAGAGGATTGACTCATCTCTGCTGCAGCATGTTGGGGCTGGGAAGCCTGGAAGGCAGGGGTGACTTGCTGTTGCCTTAACTCACACCCTGGTGTTTGATGCTGGTTGGTGGCTGGGACCTCAGAGGGGCTGAAACTCCCACTGAGGGGATACCTCATTGGAGAGGGGATACCTCTCCATATGATGTCTCTGGTAGGGCTGGTCTGGGCTTCCTCAACACAGCTAAGGATTCCAAGAGAACAAGGCAGAAGCTGTACCACTTTTTTATTGTGGTAAAAAACATGTAACATAAAATTGACTATCTTAACCATTAAAAAAAGAAGAAGACCCTTCCCTCGTTGTCCAGTGGTTAAGACTCCATGCTTCCACTGCAGGCGATGCAGGTTTGACTTGTCAAGCAACTAAGATTCCATATGCCAGACAGCATGGCCCAAAAAGGAAAACAAACAAGCAAACAAAAAAAAACCTGTCTTCTTTTCAAGCAAAAGTTAGAGGAGATATTTCCCAACTTGTTGGGCTGGAAAATAAAACTATTTTGTATTTTCAGCATCTCCAGCCTCTTTGAATATTGGCAGATGTGGCAGAAGTGACATTCTGGGACTTCCAGTCCCAGCACTTACAAGGCATGTGGCTTCTCCATTTCCCCTCATGGGATCCAGTTGCCTAAAAAGGAGTCCAAAATATACCACTAAATGATGAGAAACCACAGGGAGAGCAGAAGGCCTGGCCAGCCCCCAGCCATTCAGCTTTGTTGTTTGCAGCGTGCAATCCCTAACACACAGTTAAGGAAGCTGTGTTTGTGGTCTGTCCTCGGGGGAGCCCCAAGCTGAGCACAGCTGCACGTGGGACCTCAGCCAATACCTCACGGAACAGAGTCAAGTCATCCCCGTGGAGCTCTGCCCAGATTGCAAAGTCAGGAGCAGATAGGCGGTGGTGTTTGCTTCAAGACACTAGGGTTCAGGTTTTCATGTACAAAGAGACAACTGAAAAACCTGGCACTAGGCAGCACCCAAACGGTGTGACATTTTCATATTCCTTAGCTCAGTGCAGAAGGTCCTAAAAGATCGCCTCCTCCGCCTGCAGCTCTGACTTCCTCTGGTATTACTCTCTGTGCTAGTCAGCTTGGTCTTTCATCACAAAATACCACAGACTGGGGACTTAAACAACAGAAATTTCTTTTCTTACAGTTCCAGAGGCTGGAATTCCAAGGTCAAGGTTATCATCTTGTATATAATGTTATCATCTTACATGATAAGTCAAAGGTATATCATATATGTGACTCCATTCATCAAACACACGTTAGTTTATCACACACTAGTTCCCTGGGACTTGAAGATAGATCAGATATGTTCCTTGACCTCCCACACATTCCCCCTGGCTGCATACGGTGCCTGGAGGAGGGCAGGACATAGACAAAACCTTGAATATGATGTGATAAACACTCTAATAGAAGTGTGCATGAGAAGAGGGATGGAAATCCAGGTTAGGGAACAGTGAATTCTGCCTGGAGAAGCAGGTCATGGAGAACAACAGGCAGGACATTTTAGTTGCTCCTTGAAGAATGAATAGCAAATGGTTAGGAGGTAAAAGGCAACATTTCATACAAAAGAAAGAGTGTGGGGACTTCCCTGGTGGTCCAGCAGTTAAGAATCCACCTTCCCTGCAGGGAACATGGATTTGACCCCTGGTGGGGGAACTAAGATCCTGCATGCTGTGAAGCAGCTAAGCCCCCACACTACAGCTACTGAACCTATGCTCCGAAACAAACAGCTTATGCATGGCAACGAAGATCCAGCCCAGCCAAAAGGAAAAATAAAAGAAAAACTGTGAGGGATAATAGGCTTCCCAGGTAGCTCAGCTGGTAAAGAATCCACCTGCAATGCAAGAGACCCCAGTTCGATTCCTGTGTTGGGAAGATTCCCCTAGAGAAGGGATAGGCTATCCACTCCAATATTCTTAGGCTTCCTTGGTGGTTCAGATGGTAAAGAATCTGCCTGAAACGTGAAAGACGTGGGTTTGATACCTAGGTTGGGAAGATCCCCTGGAGGAGGGCATGGCAACCCACTCCAGCATTCATGCCTGGAAAATCCCCATTGACAGAGGAGCCTAGCGGGCTACAGTCTATGGGATCGCAAAACGTCGGACACAACTGAGCGACTAAGCACATATGAAGGAAGAGGTAAGTGTTATGTTGGCTTGAAATGGGGAGGGTATAGGAAAGAAGGTGGGCGGCAGGTAGGGCTGGAGTGAGGAGCAGTACTAGGTTATAAAAAGCCTGGGGATCATAATCTGTACTTTGTTCTGTAGGTATTGGGGAGATGAGAGCAAATCCTACTCTGACAGAGACCTAACTCTGGATGTCAAGAACTTACCTTTCCACCACTGTAGTCCTAGAAATGATTAAGAACCTCTGGGGTCTACTCTACTAACAAGGATCCCATGGCCAAGGGAAGAAGTTACTGAGCCTTGAGCAAGGATTGGAGATCCTAAAGAGGAAGGGACTTTGGCTGGAGATGTGGGAACAGAGAGGGGCTGGGGGTGGACTGGGCGGGGCTGGTGAGTGGAGGGCCCTCTGGGTGGTGAGTAATGGTCAGAGGCAGTGAGGGACAGCGTTGGGCCCCAGCCTCTTTGGGTCTGTCTTTTCCCATCTTCCTCTCTTCTCTTCACAGACGTGTGGAGGGAGCAAGATGGTAGGGAGGGGAAGAGGTGCAGAAGCAGGACATAGGTGACAAGATGAGAGTCTCTGCGTTGTCAACACCAGGGACCAGTGTTGGGGAGGATGCGTGACGAGGAGGCTAAGGTGGAAAGGGACTCTCTATCTCTGTGCCGCCCCCTCTCTATCTTTTCTCCAGCAAAGCTCCTGTTTTCAACAGATACTGTAGAAACAAGAGAGGAGGGGATGAGGAGGGGTTGTCATGTGGAAGACAGTATTGGCTAAACTCAGACATGGTGTGATGCAGCAATGATTCTGCAGCGGCAAAGGAACCCAGCGAAGACGGGCAAAGTGTGTGTGTGTGTGTTCGCAGGGGCGAGGGTACCTCCATTGTTATGAAGCGGAGGGAAGGGAATCTCGGGAATTGCCCAGTTGGGGTGTGGGGGAGGGCAGGTACAAGCGGCCTGCACAGATCAACGTCCTGAAGTCGAGGGGTGGGGGCGCCCAGGCCCAGAGCCTCCTAGCAGAAGGGAAGCCGCAGGGCTTGGCTCAGTGGTTCTACCGCGGTGGCGTCTGAGGTTCATGCCAAGAACTCCTTGATGGACTCCTACGGCTGTGGCATTGGTCTTCAGTGGAAAGAATGGCTCCCCGAGGGCAAGACCAGGAGGGTGTAAATTAAAGCAGAGCATGCTAGTCATCTGATAGTCAGACTGTGTGTTTTGTTTTGGTTTTTAATTAAGAAGGTTAGAGGACATATTTCAAATTTGCTTTTAAGCCTTTTCCCAAACTCCTAGAATAGTTCCAATTCTATGCACTGTTTTTCTAAAACAATAAATAAAAAGATTTCAGGTTGCAAAACTTGCCTTCTCCACCAAGACTTCATTCTATTACTATTAGAAGTAATTGTTATTTAAATGGAGTCAGTTTAATTATTGAAAGCCTATAAATGAATAGTATTTAGGTAACTATAACACGTATGTATATTTCAAAATCAAAGTATAAGAACTGTGAGAGTTTCCCAGGTGGCCCAGTGGTAAAGAATCCTCCTGCCAATGCAAGAGAGGCAGGAGACACAGGTTTGAACTTGGATTGGGAAGATCCCCTGGAGGAGGGCATGGCAACTCATTTCAGTATTCTTGCCTGGAGAATCCCATAGACAAAAGAGTTTTACAGTCCATGGGACTGCAAAGAGTTGGACTTGACTGAAGCAACTGAGCAGGCATGGTATATAAACTGAATCACTTTGCTGTGTACCTAAAACTAACATAACATTGCAAATTAACTATATTTCAATCTTTACAGTGGTTTTTAAAAGATGAGAAAAGAGCAAAAATCTCAAAAATAAAAGGTATCATTCACTCGATTATACAAAGAGTATATATATATATATGTATGTATGTATCATATTTCACTGTTAGTTCACTGCTGTTATTTTTGTTATAACAGCAACGAACATCTTTTAAAAAGAAGGTTCTGGAATCTTGCCCTGGCTTCCAGAATTCTGGGGAGAATAGTCCATTGTAAGGACTAATTATGTATTCATTGCCTGCTATATGGTCTGTTGGGCAAAAATAAAGATAACTGCAGAAAAGACGGCTTTGGACAAGTTTGGCTAAACAGAGCCTTCAAGTGTGTAAACTCTATCCTCTTCCGGGGTGTATTTCCAACATCAAGTAGTGATGAATTAAAGCTTTACTTGATCTTTTCCATAATAAGTAGGCTTGCTCGACAGGACACTGCTAACAGGAAATAAAAGGCAACGTCACTACATCCTCTGTCCACAATGCTGTCATACGCACTTAGTTCCAGTCCATTCAGCTTACACAGTCCTGGCTGTGAACATCCTCTGAGGTTACGATAGATACTGTTCGGGTGTCCGGCGTCATCACTTTCCATTCCCTCCGGCGTCTGGAGTCTCATTTTAGCTGCCGAGATCACGCGGCTTGTCTATCACGTCACTAGTGGATACTGGGGCTGTCTCACTGCTACGGTCCAGTGTCCCCACTCCGACACCCAGGGTCACGTACCGTGCGTGTGATTTAGAAGATGAGGATCTAACTAGAAGGCTTTTCCTGCAACAAATGTTTCTAAAGGAAAGTATGAGACGCAGAGCACAAACTTACAGCTAGCAAAGGGGAAGGAGGGTAGGGATAAATTAGGAGTTTGGGATTAGCAGATACACACTACTATACATAAAATAGATAAACAACAACTGTATAACACAGGGAACTATATCCAATACCTTATAATAAAATATAATGGCAGTATATGGTTATAAGTTTCACATATATATGTAATGCATATATCTGAATCATTTTGCTGAATGATACATTGTAAATCAACTATACTTCAATAAAATAAATAAATACAGAAAGAAAGTGTGAGCAAGGCAACTTCTCAGTGTGTGGCAATTAATTCAGCCCCACTATCTAGGTAGCTACAACCCACATCGCCTTTCCCCTAGAATAAGCGACAATAGAATGAAAATCCCCCTCCGAATTCCCAGGGCTCCACTGTCCTTCAAATCCTCCCACAAGTCCACCAAGACCACCATCACATAGGTGGCGGGCAGGGATTTTCGGTAACCCATTTTTTCACCCAGGAATATCTCTTTAGGACAATCACTTTTACTTCATTGCTATTCAGTTCCAGACCTAGAAACGTAAAGAGGGAAATCCAGAAATAGAATTGGAAGACAAAGAAAATAAGCAGTGGAACAAAATCCTTTCTGAGAGTTACAAGGACTTTGTGGAATTTCCTTTCTTAATAATCCTCAGGATCATCAAAAATAGGTTCCGGCTGCCCTTCTGGGTCCTGCAAAGTTCTTGGTCATGCACCCCCTCCCAATTTGAACACCAAGCTGGGCAGGTGGGAGCCCCGGGGCAGGGGTCCCTTACAGAGCAGCTGCACAGACGCCTCGGGAGCTCAGGGTGGCCAGCCCTCCCATAGTGGCTTGCCAGGTTTCCAGAGTGTTAGAATAGTAAACAGTTGTTTCTCCGAAACAGAGATGGGGTTATCCACAGCCTCACATGCTAAATTTAAGTTTAATGAAGCTCTTTCCTAACAACCCAGATGAGTGATTTTAAACGGGCTGGTGGCGAGGCGAGATCCATCTCTCGGGGTCTGGGGGAAGGAGCTGGCAAGCGTAGTCTGAGAAAACTCCCAGGTGATTCTGTATCCCGCCTGCAAACCCCAGCGCCTCTTCAGAAAACCACTGGCACAGATCTTGGATGCTGATGGAGGCCCTCCCTCTCTCGCTTCTGCGATTTGCTCACAGTGCTCCTGACATTTCAGAGTTAACCTCTGAAGTACTTAGGGAAGATGACATAAGCCTCCCCCTGCCAATACGACCATGTGAGCTTTTTCACACTTAGAGGAGTGTAGCTAAGGAGGCTGAAGAGCATAGAGAGAAGGAAGTGGATACAATCAAATGTTGGCCACAGTTGACTGAGTAGTTAGGTGTGATCCTTGGAGCAGAAGATCTTCAGCAGAAGATCCCAAGTGTAAATTTGGATGTCCTCAATCACGTCTTCCATAAGCCCTGTAGAACAGGGATGGTTGCACAGTCTGGAGCAAAAACGGTGGAGGCAGACACATCTTTCCACTGCCCTGACTCAGATGTGTTTTCCTGCTCCATATCCTATTCTCATGCCATGAGCTTGCGAGGGAAGCGTCCTTCTTGCAGAGATACCTGGAAAGAGAGGAAACATGGGCATTACTTATCTGAGCTGTGATGGGAAAGATCCTATGACTTTTGAAATCCAAATGCATATTAGGGCAACAAAAATGAGCCTGCATTTTCAAAGCTGCTGGTCATTTTCTGTTTGGTAAGGCATGAAGAATTTTACATAATTGTGGGGACGACTGTTCCTTCTGAGGCTAACACTTATATTGGCCATTTACTTATGCAAATAAAAGATAAAGTCCCAAACTGGAAAATGAGACCTTGGCGGACACCCCTAGATGGCTTCGCTCTGGTTCTCAAAGCGGTCCTGAGACCCTTTCAGGGGATCTGTGAGATTGGAACTGTTTTTCCAACCCAAAGACAACTTGCTTTTGCTACTCCCATCCTCTCACAAGTGTATGGTCAAATTCTCCCAATGTTATATGACATGTGATAATGGAACAGACTGCTGAAGCTGATAGGAGAATCTAGCTGTCTTCTGTTAACATACCTTATAGGGACCTCCCCCGTAGTCCAATGGTTGAGACTTTGTCTTCCAATGCAAGGGGTATAGGTTCGATCCCCACATGCCTCATGGCTAGAAGATCAAAACACAAGACAGAAGCATTATTATAACAAATTCAATAAAGATTCTAATAATCGTCCACATCAAAAAAATCTTTAAGATAACAAAAGTCAATTTTAAAACCTAAACAAAAAGAGACAGAGATGTGCAAAAAATGCTAAACAATGCTACTGCATCCACTGTATTTTTTGAAAATACAATTATGTTTCATAAAAATATATTCTTTGTGTGAAACCAATATTATGGGTTTCTTATTGTTATTTTAAAATGAAGTAATAAATATTCTTAAATTTTCTGAGTTTTTGAAAAACTATTATTGTGATCAAATATACTTCATAACTTAACATTTTAACTGTTTTAAATGTACAGTTCAGTGGCATTAAGTACATTCATATTATTGTACAACCATCACCACTAGCCATATTCAGAACTTATTCATCATCCCAAACTAAACTGTACCCATTAAACATTAATGCCTCATTAGCCCTTTCTCCCAGGCCCTGGTAACCACTATTCTACTTTGTTTCTATGAATTTGACTATACCAGGTACCTCATACAAGTGGAATCATACAGTATTTGTCCTCTTTTGGCTGGCTCCCATCACTTAATATTTCCAAGATTCATCTATGTTACATCAGAATTTCATTCCTTTTTAAGGCTGTATAATATTCCAGTGTAAGTACATACCACACAATTTCTGTTTTGTCATTTGTAATCAATGGCTTAGCAATTTTAAGACACTTCCTTTTACTTATTTTTTTATAATTTCAAAGTAGTTAAAATACTGATGTTTCAACATAATTGGTTTTCATCATGTTCTACTCAAATAATGCAGGAACTTTCATTATTGCTGGTTGGAATGCATGACAGTACAGTTACTTTGGAAAATGGTTTGATAGTTTTTTTAAATAAAATTAAATATAGATATTTACTTGATAGTAATATGCCAATGTCATTTTCCTAGTTTTGACAAATGTTCCATGAAATTGTATTCAGACATTAATAACAGGAGAAACTGGGCATATTGGAACTCCTTACTTACTATCTTTACAACTTTTCTGAAAATACAAAAGTGAAAATTTTTTAACTAAAAATAATTCTCAGTTTTAGTATCTGTTATGGTAAATATTGGGCTTCAGCTGGTAGAGAATTCACCTGCAATGCAGGAGACCCCAGTTCGATTCCTGGGTGAGGAAGATTCACTGGAGAAGGGATTTATACTGGGCTTCCTGGGTGGTGCTAGTGGTAAAGAACCAGTCTGCCAATACAGGAAATTCAAGAGATACAGGTTCAATCCCTGGGTCGGGAAGATGCCCTGGAGCAGGAAATGGCAACCCACTCTAGTATTCTTGCCTGGAGAATCCAGTGGACAGAGGAGCCTGGCGGGCTACAGTCTGTGGGGTCAGAAAGAGTTAGACATGACTGAAGTGATTAAGCACACAGCACATAGTAAATACTGAGAGATATAAGCCACATAGATAAACAGCTCTTTATGGTTCTACCGGAGAAACCGAGGAAAACAAACAGGAAACAGATATTTGTCTTCCTGGCTTACCTTGCAGACAGCATGGCCATGTGTCTGAGTTCTCAGCAATGAGACAAAGAAATAGCTGAGAGCTGTTTCTCAGAAATCTGCTCTCTCCCAAAAGGTCCAGGTGGGAGACAAGGACATGCTGGACATGCTGTGCCCTCCCTCTTGACTGGAATGCCTGGGCGGAGGCATCTGTGTTGCAATTGTCAGGCACCACACATATGGCCTTCTGGACATGCAGCCTCATAATTCTTTTCATCACCTCAGATTCATTTAAGCTGTTGGTAAAACTTTCTGTTCTTAGTATCCAAAGCATGGCAAAGGATACAGTTACCTAAGATGCTCTGTGGCAGGCAGTGCTGCAGATTCTAGTTGCTGAATGTTGGTTCATGTTTTTCCCTCTTACATGTACTTACAGATTACTTTGTGCCTAAAACAAACAAACAAACAAAAACACACACAAAGAAAGTGTGGACTCTGCAGGAGTGTGTGTGTGTGTGTTTTGAAAGTTGCTGACAGCTCAGTTGCTGGGCAGAAGATGGGGGTGCTATCTTCCATCTCTGGCAAGAGCAGAGCTGCTGAGGCTCCAGAGGTACCATGTGGGGAGAGCCCCGGAAAGGGCTTAAGGGCCAGCCTCCCCTTTCCCCACACCTGCCAAGCCCTGGAACCCTGGAATGATGCCCTTCCCATGTAGTGCTATCCAGAGACCCAAAGTGCGAAGACTCACCTCTCCCAGCATCATAACCAAGGAGGGGAAGAGGGCAGATGTAGTCCACTTATGTGGACTTCCTCAGAGGCCAAACCTGAACAATTCCAGGGAGGCCTCAGAGAAGAGAGCTGCCTCTGGGGTGCTTTTACCTCCCTGCATCAGTTGGCTGATCCATTCAGCTTTCAACGTTGCTTCCTCTCCCATCTATGTGTGCTGGAGAGAAGGTGGGTTGGGATTAAACGCACAGAAGCTAATGACTCTGCCTGGCTCACATGGGAATCTAACACAGGATGCTGGCCTTATGACCTCCACAGCCCAACCACATACAAATTGGTGATACAAGATGCAGACATAGAGAAGAGACTTGTGGACACAGTGGGGGAAGGAGAGGATAGAATGAATGCAGAAGGTAAAATGAATTGAGAGGGTAGCGTTGACATAAATACAATAAATAGCTAGTGGGAAGCTGTTAGCACAGGGAGTTCTGCTGTATGCTCTGTGATGACCAGGAGGGGTGGGATGGAGGGGTTTGGGAGGGAAGGTCAAGAGGGAGGGGATATATATATACATATGACTGATTCAAAATGCTGTACAGCAGGAACTAACACACCATCATAAAGCAATTATCCTTTAATAAAAAGAGGTTGGTGATACAGAAAGAGATGGCAAAGGTTTCCTGAATCTCAGATCACACAAGTACCAGCTTTCAGGGTTCTTCAGTGTCTCCTCAAATTCAAAGCTGAGATTTACCTAGGCACTAGATAGAACTGATGTTTCCATGTAACTTGGTACTGGGAAAAGGAAATATTGTAGAAAGAAAAAAAAAAACTGGACAAAGGAAGAAGTTTGAGGGGTTTCTATTAGGTTAACAATAAAAAAGACAGACTAAAAGCTAATTCCCAAGCCTATGGGAATATTCTTTTATCCATAATGATTATCATAAGGAACAGGAAAAATGGAACTGGAATATTTATTTTATTGTGGTTAAAGACAGCAATGAAGGAGAAAGAGGAAGGCAAGGAGGAGGAAGAGAAGAAAAAAAGTAAAAAGAAGAAGGAAAGGGAAAGAGGAAGCAATAAGCAGAAGCAGAAATGATTGCATCTAGCACAGTAAAATAATATTTTAAGTATAACTAGTAATATATGGTAATATGCTACATATATATATATATACATTCACAGTCACTATCCAATTATAAATATAATTTCCTAGATCATTTGGCTTCTACATTTAATTAGAAAATATTTAATTATAATAAGTATAATTACGTGTATAAAATTAATAATAGCATCCCTGTATTTATGAAATTAGTAAAAACGCAATTATACAATGATATAAAAGCATACTACTGAAATATATATGAATGTGTGACTAAGCAAACTGAATGTTTCCCCTTTCTAACCAGCTTTTCATCCCCGGATGAAATGAGGTGATATAACTAGAGCATTCCTTGTGTTGTGTCGACCTGTAGTATGTGCTTCATAAGCTTTAATTGCTTAGGTTCCAATCTTGGGATCAACCAATCAACATGCATTTCCTGAACAGCTCAACTACTATTGTACATTTCCGATTTGGAGGACAAAAAAGGTCAATTCCTAATCTATAAGGCTACTTGCATCTACTTTCAGATGTATTCCAGTTTGGAAGGCAAACTTTCTGGTCACCCTATGAATAAGTGACTGTGGATGGTGATCACGGCTCAGAAGCCTGCTTCCTGCTGCATTTTATCTAGCTTCTTTTCCCCTTTCCTTTCCTTTCTCCGTGTCACAACCAGATTTTTTTGATCTTTGTTTCTGAAAACAAAACAAGAACATTCATTGGCAGTTCTTTCATGTGAAAATAAAGAATTTTAATCTTCATTTTAAGTCCAGCAGTGAATCATTTCTTGAAAAGCTGTATGCAAAACACTGTTGTTCTCCTCTTGGCTTAGCCGATGAAGACAAGGGCAGAAGCAGGTTGGCACAGAGGTGACCCAGACCAAACTCACTGTTCTTTAAGTAGCCTGAGCTAACCCTATGGGTCTGAATGTAAGCACAGTATAAAATCACTAGGTGACACCATGAGACAGCAATGTAGATCTCTGATATTTTAAAATATCATTATAATGAGTAGTACAAGGAAGATGTGTTTTTGGATGTCAATTATCATTGGTATCAAAGGGATTAAGGAATTAAAATTTTATTTAGTCCCTAAGCAGTCAATTAAGATGTGATCCACACAAGCAATATGATTTGAGAACTTAGATTCTTGTTTTAATTCCTCTGAAAATAGTAGATATTGCCTTGATCCTAATTTAGCATGGCCCTTTGGGCAATAGGCACAATTTGTGAGAATTATCTGTTTGGCAGTGCGTCATGTGTGTGTGATCAGTGGCACCAGTGTCCAGCTCTTTGCAACCCTATGGACTACAGCCTGCTAGGTTCCTCTGTCCATGGAGTTTTCCAGGCAAGAGTATGGGAGTGAGTTGCCATTTCCTCCTCCAGGGGTTCTTCCTGACCCAGGGAATGAGTCCACCTCTCTTGTGTCTCCAGCATTGGCAGTGGTAAAGGCCATTTTACCCTCCATATGTAGAGGGCTGCCTTCAAGTTGGGCACCTGGTTGAGCCCTGGAACCCTTAGTGTGAGAAACACACTCAGTTCAGACTTACAAAACTGTTACAGAATAGGAGGATTCAGAATTGACTTTTAGCTAGATTTCTCCTTCTGAAATATTATATTTTTTGGTACAAGCAATCTTACATTAGTGTTCAGTGTGCTTAGATACCTTTTGAAAAGCGCAAAGTTTCAGAGGTGAGTAGTATGTTCAATTACCCTTGGCAGAATAAAAGCCAACTCTTTGCTGGAACCTAACTAGTATCTTGTTGGTTTGGATGATAATCTTATTCTAGGCATTGGCATACTGATACAAATGCTAATCCTCTTATGAATAAGTTTGATTGAATTTTGATTCTGGCTTCTATTTTGGTCTCCTTCTGGAAAATGGGCTTCCCTGATGGCTCAGATGGTAAAGAATCTGTCGGCAATGCAGGAGACCCAGGTCTGATTCCTGGTTGGGAAGATGCCCTGGAGAACAGAATGGCTACCCACTCCAGTATTCTTACCTGGAGAACTCTATGGACAGAGGAGCCTGGGGGAGCTTCAGTCCATGGGGTCGCAAAGAGTTGAACACTACTGAGTGACTAACTCTGTTAACTCTTCTGGAAAACGTTTTATGTGCCCCACAAAGATCCTGTAGGGCCCGCATTCTGAGGTGGATTGCACTCTATGCTGCTGCAAAAACCCTCTTGCTCCGATGCTGAACTCAAGCATCCTGCTGCTAAACTGAAGAATGGTAACTGCTTCTCAACTTTCAGAAAATGATGATTTGATGGATAGGATTTTCTCAACTTCAAATTATTTTTTCCATACTTTTCTTTAAGAACTTGAGTTGATCAAAGATAAAAAGAGTAAACAGCAAGTAAATTAAAACTCATGCTTTGATAAATTTCTTGTTTTCCTTTTGAGTGACCTAGGCAGTTCAAATCTGTGTTATTCAAAAAAGATCAGAAGTATTCATCTTCTGAAACACAGACACTCCTGCCGTGTGTGTGTGCTTAGTCGCTCAGTCATGCCCGACTCCCTGCAACCCCATGGACCGCAGCCCTCCCGGCTCCTCTGTCTATGGAATTCTCCAGGCAAGAATACTGGAGTGGGTAGCCATTCCCTTCTCCAGAGGATCTTCCCAACCCAGGGATCGAACCTGGTCTCCTACATTGCTGGCAGATTCTTTACCATCTAAGCCACCAGGGAAGCCCTGACATCCCTGCTACAACCTATTAAAGGCTTTTCTGCCTAGGGCAGTGAGGAAAACCCAGATGACCTGGTGTACAGAGGAGAGGAAGGAGCAAAAGAAGTGGGAGGATGAGACTGGACCTCACCCTGCCCTATTTTAACAAGGGCTTGCCCACTTCTGCATACCAGCTTCTGCTGTGTGGATGGCAGACTGGCAAAACGCTTGTAACTAAAAGAACAATTTCTCAATAAGCCTGTTTCTTGTGGTGTAGAAACAGCTGAAAGGTTCTTAGTGGTTTTTAAGATGCCTTTTCCAAATGACACTTGTTCACTACCCAAAATTTATTCGTAGAACCAAAACTTTGAGCAGGACCAGCTACGTAATGTGTGGAGCCCAATGTAAAATGAAAATGCAAGGCCTCTTGGTGAAAACTGAAGACTTTCCAGTGGTGACAGCAAAGCATGAAGCCAAGCAAAAGAACCTTCTGAGGGGAAGAGGGAGAGCCTGGGGTACTGCACGGGTTGTGAGCCCATGAAGAGCTTTACTCAGCAACTTTCCTTTGACTAGTTTTTTCAACAGCCACAAACTAGTGTTCTTGGGGGCGAGGTCCCTAGAAAACAGCAGCAGAGACCTAGGGGAACTTGTTGGACATTCCCACCTGGGGCTCCTGTCTGTGTTTTATCCAGCCTTCCAGGCGACTCTGTCTCACACTCGTCTTTGACAACCACTGCCACATGATGGATTTTGGTGCTAAAAATGATGGAGAAGGACAAAGGTTGATGCAAGCCAGTGAATATAGCAAAAAAGAAACTGACTCACAGGTACAGAGAACAAACTAGTGGTTATCCGTGAGGAGAAGAAAGTGGGGAGGGTCAAAGACGGGGTGAGGGATTGAGAGGCACAAACTATTATACATAAAATAAATAAGCTGTGAGGGTATATTGTAAAACACAGGGAATATAGCCAATATTTTATAATAATTATAAATGGAACACAAGTTTAAAAAATTATAAATCACTATTTTTATACAACTTACATAATATTGTATATCAACTGTACTTTGATAAAAATAAAAATAATAATAAAATGAAATAAAATGCAATACCATGTAAAAATAAAAAAAATAATGGATTTGGAGGGCTTTATCTTCCTTTTTTTAATTTTATTTTTTGGCCTGTATTATGCGAGATATTAGTTTCCTGACCAGGAATCAAATTCATGCCCTCTGCATTGGAAGCACAGAGTCTTAATCACTGGACCTCCAGAGACGTTTCAAAATGATGAATTTTGGGATGGAAGTAATCTCATGGATAATGTGGCCCATCTCATGTACAAGAAAATTAAGGGTGGGGTGAAGCAGAGTGAGGCCTAGAGTTCATGGTTAACTCTCTACTCATCTGCTGAACAATTTTTAGAGCACCAAATGGTCTGTGGTTCATCACTCACGGTCATCCTCCCAGCCAAGCCAGCTCATATCCCAGTTTTAAAGATGAGGAAATCAAAATGCCAAAATTGTTCAGTGAGTCCACAAGCAGAGCTGGAATTAAAAACTAGAATTCCTAAATGCCCTGCCCACGGCCGTCTGCTCGGCCTACAGGCAAGGCGATACAGGTGAGCTAACCAGCGAGCCACTCTCCACCAGCATCCAAACCCAACAGCAACCAATGGAGCCCGAAGTCCCCAGGAAATGTGCAGCTCAGGGTGGCTCAGTTTGGGGTCCTGACAAGGACTGATGGAAGCCTGGGTTGTTTTGAAGAAGCTGGTATTTGTGATTTATGCTGCGTGGACCCATGGGTCTCGCCACCAGCATAGAAGTGAGTCTAGGAGTTTTCTCTCCTGGTTTAAGGCTCTTTAGGAGGCCCGTAACACCCTCTTCTGTATCCTCATGTCTGCCCCTTGCATTCCCATCATTCAGTCACTTTGAAAGTCTTGGCCTCGGCTTATCATTTTTTCCATTCTTAGGCCAAGGCTATTTGTAGTTTCTCCACCTGTCACCATGTATGTTAGGCTGCAAAGGGCGAGCGCAGCTTCATGAACTGCATGATCCCAGTTCAACCTCCTTTAGAACACCATGCTTTCTTTGAACGTTCCACTCGAGGGATCCTTTAGGAATCTTCACAGCTTTCAGCTGTGCCCTTTCACTTGGGCTGGGTGATACATATTGAGTTAGATATATATGAAGTTAGTTTCATTTAAGGTTTGAATTATTTCCCATTTGTAAATGAGAGATCTTTGACAACTTACTAATTGCACAATATGCTCCTGACTACAGAAGTTATTGCATGAGTCCAAACCAGACAGGATTATTGTAGAAGAAATGCTGTGGAAAGGAAGCAGGAAAACATAATGGAATAGAAAGTAAGAGGAAAGCAGTTTTCAGAGAGCAATGTATAGTGCAAATGGGAACTACTCACCAAAGCCATAACTGAAACGGGAAACGGTGAATATCATTAATTAAGAAAGAAAATGGAATGTACCAGAGACCTAAATGTAAAAATCCTGGAAGATAACTCAGAGAAAATCCAGGTGAGCTTGGATTTGGTGATGAGCCTTTAAATACAACACCAAAAGTATTATCCTTGAAAGAAAGAAATGATCAGTTGATATAGAAAACAGACTTACGGTTACCAAAGGTGAAGTGGGGGAGGAATAAATTAGGAGTTTGAGATTAACATATACACACTGTTATATATAAAATAGATAACAAACAAGGACTTATTATATTGAGCACAGGGAACTATGCTCAATATTTTGTAATAACTTATAAGGGAAAAGAATCTGAAAAAGAATATGTGTATAGTACAGTCCATGAGGTCACAAAAGAGTTGAACATGACTTGGTGGCTAAACAACAACAACCTCTGAAACTAACATGATATTTCAAATCAACTATAGTTCAGTAAAAATAATTTTTAAAGAAACAAGTTGAACATTAAAAAAAAAAACTCCTGTAAGTTACTATTAAGAGAATGAAATGACAAGCTACATACTGGGAGAAAATACTTGCAAAAGACATCTCTGATAAAGGATGGAAAAGGAAAGTGAAGTCATTCAGTTGTGTCCGACACTTTGCGACAGCATGGACTGTAGCCCTACCAAGCTCCTCCATCCATGGGATTTTCCAGGCAAGAATACTGGAGTGGATTGCCATTTCATTCTCTAGGAGATCTTCTCGACTCAGGGATTGAACTCAGGTCTCCCACATTGTAGGCAGACGCTTTACCATCTGAGCCCCAGGTAAGTCCTGATAAAGGATAGTTATCCAAAACATACGAAGAACTCAAAACTCCACAGGAAGATCTGAACTGATACCTTAAGAGAGAATGTACAGAGGGCAAATAAGCATATGAAAATATGTTCTACATCATATGTCCTTAGGGAACTGCAAATTAAAACAATAATGAGATCCTCCTACCTGTTAGAAAGGCTAATATCCAAAACATTGACAACCCAAACGCTGTGAGGATATGGAGCACTAAGAATTCTCATTCATTGCTGGTGAGAATACAACACCATGTAGCCACTTTGGAAGACAGTTGGAGTTTCTTACCATAGTAAACATATGATCCAGAAATAGAGTTTACCCAAGTAATTTAAAAACTTAAATCCATATGAGAACCTGCATATGAGTGTTTATAGCAGTTTTGTTCATAACTGCCAAAACTTGGAAGCAACCAAGTACATGAATGAATAAACAAATTTTAATACATTCAGACAGTGGAATATTATTCAATGATAAAAAGAAATGAGCTATTAGGCATAAAAAGACACAGAGAGGGACTTCTCTGATGGTCCAGTGGCTAAGACTCCAAGTTCCCAATGCAGGGGCCCCCTGGTTTGATGTCTGGTTGGGGAACTAGATCCCACATGCTGCAAGTAACAGTTCACATGCACAACTGAAAACAATCCTGCCTGCTGCAGCTAAAGATCCCACATGCTGCTAATGGTCCCTCCTGCCGTAAGATCTGGTGCAGCCATTTAAATAAAAAGCAAACAGATACTTTTTTTAAAAAGCTGTATTAATGGCATTGAAACACATTAATTATCATATGTCTAATCAATCGCCAGCCCAGGAGTGATGCTCGGGGCTGGTGCATCGAGATTTCCCGGGGGGAGGGAGGAGGGGGGGAGGAGGGAGGGGGATTCTGGAGGGGGAGCATATGTAAACCCATGGTGATATCATGGCATTGTATGGCAAAAACAATAATAATAAAGAAAGAAAGAAAAAAGAAAAAAAAGCTGTATTAAAAAAAAGACATGGATTAGGTGTAAATGTTTGCTATTAAGAAGAAGCCAATCTGAAAAAGCTACATACTATGTGACTATGTATGACATTCTGGAAAAGGCAAAAATATTGAGACAGTGAAAAGATGGTTGCCAGGGATTTGGCAGGAGGAAGTAATAAAGGTGAGATGCACAGGCCATTTTTAGGTCCATGAAAGTATTTGATATGATTCTCTAACAAAGGACACAGGTCAGTATATATGTATTTCATGATCCAAAGACTCTACAACACCAAGTAGGAACCCTAATGTAAATGATGTACTTTAGTTACTCTGTGTGTGTGTGCTTGTATTCTCTCAGTTGTGTCCGACTCTGCAATCCCACGGACTGTATGTAGCCTGGCAGGCTCTTCTGTCTTGGGATTCTCTAGGCAAGAATATGAGAGTGGGTTGCCATTTCCTTCTCCAGGGGATCTTCCCAACCCAGGGACTGAAGCCAGGTCTCCTACATTGCTGTCAGATTCTTTACCATCTGAGCTACCAGGGAAGCCCACTTTAGTTACTAATAATGAATTAATGTTGGTGCATCAGTTGTAACAAATGTACACCAATTATAAGATGTTAGTAATAGGGGCAACTAGTAGTAATAGGGGAAATAGGTGAGGAAGTAAATGGGAACCCTCTGTACTTTCAGTTTAATTTTTCTGTAAATTTAAAAAACAAAAACTTACTAAAAAGTCCATTAGTTACAAGATCATATAAGCTTACAGTAGAATAAAGGATTAACCAAGCCTGAATCACCTACCTCTGGATTTCTTGTTGTGAGGGGCTATATATTTTTCTTTGTTTAAGTGACATCTAATCTTACTTTTTTTATATGTAAAAGCACAGATACACATATAGTATCTAAAGAGATTTATAGATCCTCTCTCATATTTTAAGTGTATGGGGGAAGGTACAGGTTTAGTGGGAGAAAAAGCAAAAAAGATCCCTGGGAGTGTTATAATGAAAAAGCAAGTGGCTTTTTTTCACATTTTGCTTATCCATCCATCTGTCCATAGACATATGAGTTGCTTCCACCTCTTGGCCAGTGTGAACAATGCTGCTATAAACATGAGTGTACAAGTATCTCTTTGAACCCCTACTTTCAGTTTTGGGGGTATCTACTAGATCAAAGAGAATTCTGTGTTGCTGGATCATATGGCAATTCTCCATCTAATTTTTTTGAGGAGCCTCTGTCTGCTTTCCATAGTGACTGCACCACTTTGCCTCCCACCACCAGTGCACAGGTGTTCCAGTTTCCACACATCCTCACCAACACACTAGCTTCCATGTGGGGTGGCAGACTTGCTTTCCTTTTGGGTAACATGATGTTTCCACATTCAAATTTTGTAAGACCTTATTGATGGAAAACATGGTAGATGACGAAATCCTCACTTCCGTGTGGGATTTTTCCAGAACACTTTTCTCTGTGTTTATGCAGGTATTCCTGAGTGCTCTGACACTGATCTCCCTCATGATGTTGGAGTTCTGTAAGATCAAGTGAGTTCTGGGTCATAAAAGGAAAATAAAATTGTGATTCAGTGTTGTTGTTTAGTCACCAAGTTGTGCCCAACTGTTTTGCAACCCCATGGACTGGACTGTAGCCCGCCAGGCTTCTCTGTCCACAGGATTTCCCAGGCAAGAATACTGGAGTGGGATGCCATTTCCTTCTCTAGGGGATCTTCCTGACCCATGGGTTGAACCCACAACCCCTGCTTAGCGCAGGCAGATTCTTTACCACTGAGCCACTAGGAAAGCTGTTTTGGTTTTAATTTTCCATTACTATAGGCTTATTTTTTTAATATTATGGGCTTATTTTTTTAACTTTTAGTTTATTGTATTATTTTAAAGTATTAAAAATTACTTCATAGTCCTTTATATTTTTCACGTTTTTAATTTTTTATTTCTTTAAATATAGTAGGCATATTTTATTTTATGCTTTGATTCTGATCATTCCAATATCTGAAATGTTAGTCTGATTTTGATACTTAATTTTTTTTTCCTGCAAGGCCTTTTTTCTGCCTTACTTCCTTCTGTGTTTTGGGACTTTATACCATGACTTCACGTTTTCTGTTGTTTTTTAAATTTTGGCTGTACCTTGAGACATGTGGGACCTTACGTTTCCTGACCAGAGATGAAACGCGGTCCCCCTGCTTTGGAAGGCAGAATCTTAACCACTGGACCACCAGGGAAGCCCCCAGACTTCACATTCTTGTGAAGTTGATTGATAAGAACCTATTAACCCCACGGTTGAAAGTGTCTGGTCCTCCAGACAGCATCTGGATTTACTTCTACCAGGACACTGTGGACACTGATGGCCCTCTATATCTTGTTTTGCTTTGCTTTGTTTAAAATATAACAGAGCACCATTAACATATAATAATGTGCACACATTTAAAATGTCTAATTCAATAACGCTGTCCTATGTATATACCTGTAAAACCATCACCACAGTCAAGATATTGAAGATATTTATCACCCTCAAAAGTTTTCTCGTGCCCTTTGTCATATCTCATTTCTGCCCCTTACCACCCTAGGCAAACACTCTTCTGCTTTCTGTCTCCGTAATTAGCAACAAGTGGCACTGTGCCATATCACTCTTGGTTTTGGTCTGGCTTCTTTCCCTTGGCATAATTATTTTCCAATTTAGCTGAATTATTATGTGGATGAAGTGTTCATTTCTTTTTATTAATGAAAACTTTTCTCTTGGATGTATACTCATTTCCTGGAGCTTCTGCAACAAGTTACCACAAACCAAATGGCTTGAAACAACAGAAGAAATGCATTCTCTCCACAGTTCTGGAGACTGAAAGTCTGAAATTTCAGATCACTCTTTTTCTAGGGACTGTAGGGGACAAACTATTCCTCACCTTTTCCAGTTTCTGGCAAAAGTGTGCAATCCTTTACTTATTGCTACATCATAATCTCTTCCTCTGTGGTCAGAGTGTCTCCTCCTCTTTTCTTCATGTCTTTAATCAGGTCACTATTACAGTGCTTAAGGTTTATCTGGATAATCCAGGATTATCTTTTCATTAGAAAATCCTTAAAAAAAAAAAAAGACCCATTTCCCAAATAAAGTAACATTCAGAGGTTTCGGGCATTACATCTGGATGTCTTTAGGGGGCAATTTTTCAGCCCACCACAGAATGGATACACCACAATTCTTTAATCTACTCACCTGTTGCTGCACATTTAGTTTATTTTCAGTTTTCAGCTACTATAAATATGAACGTTCATGACAAAGTCTGAGTATGTACATGTGTTTTCATATCTCTAGGTATTTATCTAGGAGTGGACTGGTTGGAAGATATGGTGGGCATATACCTAACTTTTAAAGAAACTGTCAAATCATTTTTTACTGGCAATGTCTGAGAGTTCTATTTCTTCCACATCTAGGCTAACACTTGGTATGAAAACATTAGTCTCTCTGTCGTGTCCAATTCTTTGAGATCCTGTGGACTGTAGCCCACCAGGCTCATCTGTCCATGGAATTCTCCAGGCAAGAATACTGGAGTGGGTTCAGTTCAGTTCGGTTCAGTCCTTCAGTTGTGTCTTACTCTTTGTGACCCCCTGGACTGCAGCATGCTAGGCCTCCCTGTCCATTACCAACTCCCAGAGTTTACTCAAACTCACTTCCATTGAGTTGGTGATGCCACCCCACCATCTCATCCTCTGTCGTCCCCTTTTCTCCTGCCTTAAATCTTTGCCAGCATCAGGGTGGCATTTTCATCAGCATTTTCAAATGAATCAGTTTTTCATATCAGGTGGCCAAAGTATTGGAGTTTCAGCTTCAGTATCAGTCCTTCTAATGAATATTCATGGTTGATTTCCTTTAGGATGGACTCGTTGGATCTCCTTGCTGTCCAAGGGACTCTCAAGAGTCCTCTCCAACACCACAGTTCAAAAGCATCAGTTCTTCAGTGCTCAGCTTTCTTTATAGCGCAACTCTCACATGCATATATGACTACTGGAAAAATCACAGCCTTGATTATATGGACCTTTGAGGGCAAAGTAATGTCTCTACTTTTTAATATGCTGTCTAGGTTGGTCATAACTTTTCTTCCAAGGAGCAAGTATTCTTTAGTTTCATGGCTGTAGTCACCATCTGCAGTGATTTTGGAGCCTCCCAAAATAAAGTCTCTCAGTGTTTCCTCTATTTCCCCATCTATTTGCCATGAAGTGATGGGACCAGATGCCATGATCTTAGTTTTCTGAATGTTGAACTTTAAGCTAACTTTTTCACTCTCCTCTTTCCCTTTCATCAAAAGGCTCTTTCGTTCTTCTTCACATTCTGCCATAAGGGTGGTGTCATCCGCATATCTGAGGTTATTGATATTTCTCCTAGCAATCTTGATTCCAGCTTGTGCGTCATCCAGCCTAGCGTTTCTCATGATGTACTCTGCATATAAGTTAAATAAGCAGGGTGGCAATATACAGCCTTGTCGTACTCCTTTCCCAATTCAGAACCATCTGTTGTTCCATGTCCAGTTCTAACTGTTGCTTCCTGACCTGCATACAGATTTCTCAGGAGGCAGGTCAGGTGGTCTGGTATTCCCATTTCTTGAAGAATTTTCCACAGTTTACTGTGATCCACACAGTCAAAGGCTTTGGCATAGTCAATAAAGCAGAAGTAGATATTTTTCTGGAACTCGCTTGCTTTTTCAGTGGTCCCGCAGATGCTGGCAATTTGATCTCTGGCTCCTCTGTCTTTTCTAAATCCAGCTTGAACATCTGAAAGTTCACAGTTCACGTACTGCTGAAGCCTGGCTTGGAGAATTTTGAGCATTACTTTGCTAGTGTGTGAGATGAGTGCAATTGTGCGGTAGTTTGAGCATTCTTTGGCATGGCCTTTCTTTGGGATAGGAATGCAAACTGACCTTTTCCAGTCCTGTGGCCACTGCTGAGTTTTCCAGATTTGGTGGCATATTGAGTGCAGCACTTTCACAGCATCATCTTTTAGGATTTGAAATAGCTCAACTGGAATTCCATCACTTCCACTAACTTTGTTTGTAGTGATGCTTCCTAAAGCCCACTTGACTTCACATTCCAGATGTCTGGCTCTAGGTGAATGATCACACCTTTGTGATTATCTTGGTCATGAAGATCATTCTTGTATAGTTCTTCTTTGTATTCTTACCAGAAATGGTATGGACCTAACAGAAACAGAAGATATTAAGAAGAGGTGGCAAGAATACACTGGAGTGGGTAGCTATTCCCTTCTCCAGGGGATCTTCCCAACCCAAGGATAAAACCTAGGTCTTCTGCATTGTGGGCAGATTCCTTGCCATCTGAGCCACCAGGGAAGCCTAGCACTTGGTACAATAAATCCTTTAATTCTAGCCATTCTAACATGCGTGTGATGTTATCTCATTATGCTTTTGATATTCATTTGCATGGTAACAACTGATGCTAGCATCTTTTACAGTGCTTATTTGCCACCCCTATATTTTTATTAATGAAGTGCCTGTTTAAATATCTTGCCCATTTTTAATTGAATTGCTGCCTTCCTTTGATTGAGTTTTGAAACATCTTTACATATTCTTGATATTTTACCTACATTTCAGTATTTACCAATTTACAGGGTAGGACTTGTATATATTTTCTCTCATGTGCAATTTGTCTTTTCATTCTCTTAATGGTGTCTTTTGAAAGACAGAATCTCTTAATTTTGAGGAACCCCAGTTTATCAATTTTTTTTCCCTTCGTGGATAACGCTTTGGGTGTCATATCATGTGACACCCAATAAATAAAATAATGATATTTGTCTAACCAAAGGGTAAACAAACATTCTAAAAGGTTTTCTTTCAGAGGTTTTATAGTTCTAGGTTTTACATTTAGGTCTATGATCCACTTTGAATTTTTTTTGTGTATTGTGCACTGTAAAATTGGAGTTTAGTGTTTTATATGGTTATTCAATTGTTCTAGCACCTTTGTTGAAAACACTCATTCTCCGATAAATACTTTGCAACTTTGTCAAAAATCAGTTCCTCAGTCATTTTGCTGTATGGCAGAAATTAACACAGCATTATAAATCAACTATATTTCAGTAAAATTCTTTAAAAAAACTAACAGCTCAGGAGGCTCAAGAGGGAGAGCATATATATATATATATATACATATTGCTGAGTCATGATGTTGTACAGCCGTAAGTAATACAACATTGTAAAGCAATTATACTCTAATAAAAAATAGAAAATAAAAATAAATAAAATCAAGTCATGAGAAAACTGAAAAAAAAAGTCTGGCAGCTTTTAAAAACCAATTGCTCATATATCTGTGAGTCTATTTGGGGGTTTTCTACTCTGTCCCATTGATCTGTTTGTCTATCGTGACATCAATACTAATTGTTTTTTATTTGTTTACCATGGACTTATAAAAATTCTTGAAATTAGGTAGTGTTAGTTATTCAGTTTGTTCTTTTTCAAGTTTGTTTTGGCTACTATAGATCCTTTGCATTTCTATATGCCTTTTGGAATTCCATTTTTCACTTTTTCCAAAGAGTCTGCTATGATTTTGATCATGATTGCCTTTAACCCATAGATCAATTTGAGTAGAAAATACATCTTGACAATGTTAACTTTTCTAGACCATGAACACAGTATATCACTCCTTTTATTTAGGTCTTTCTTTAATAAACTGTAGTTTTCAGTGTATAGGTTTTATATGTCTTTTGTTAGATTGATCCCTAAGTAGTTTATATTTTTGATACTGTTAATAAGTGCCATTATTTTAAAATTACATTTTCTGGTTCTTCATTGATAGTATATAGATATATAATAGATTTTCATATATCAGTCTTGTATTCCCGCAACCTTATAAAACTCATTGGTAGAATTTATCAGTTAAGCCATCAGGGTCTGGCGGTTTCTTTGTGGAAAGGTCTTTAAAGTTTCAGTATCTTCAATGAGACTGTTTAGGGCATCTTTTTTTGGCTGCACCACTAGACATGTAGGATCTAGTTCCCTGACCAGGGATCAAACCCTTACCCCCTGCAGTGGAAGAGTCTTAAGCACTGGACAGCCAGGGAAATCCTAGACCATCTATTTTTTGTTGAGTGAGATTTAGTAAGTTATGTCTTTCAAGGAATGCATCCATTTTATCTACGTTGTGTCTGTATGGGAGGAGATTGGCATACAATTGTTCATAATATTTCTTTATTATTGTGAAATAATAGAAAAAATATATATTGGTCTCTGCCCGCAGTTTCTGGCACAGAGCTCCTAAAATGCTTGTAAATCTCTAAGTAATAAGAGCCATAAGAACATTTGTTGATATAATGAGTGACTCTGGATGGCTCCTGCTGAGGGGCTGGTCACCAGAAAGACCGAGTCATGATTAAAAACTAGGAATTTTCAGCCCTACCTTCCATCCTCCAGAGATAGGAGAGCAGCTGGAAATGGAGTTGATTTTTGATCCTGCCCAAGCAAGGATGACTCCATACAACCCAGTAGCATGGGATCTGGAGAGCTTTCAGTTGCAAACATCTTCATACTGGGAGGTGAGCCTCCCCCAAACTCCACAGGGACACAGGCTCTTGTACTCAGGACCCTCCCAGAGGGTCATTCCTATTATCCTCTGCCAGTCATTCTAGTGCACCAGTCCCTGATGACCCTTTGGAGTTTCAGCTTTTTTGGGGGAAGAATCTTCTATTAGACTTTCTCTGTGGAATATTTCCTGTATTCCATAGCCTTAGTCTTCTGTGCTTTGTACCCTGCACACCCAGAAAGTCTTGTTTTTTCTTTCTTTTTTTTTTTTTTTGGTTAAATGCCCTCAGGACAAAGTCTAGCTTTAGATGTTTGTATTACTTCTCATGGATCCTACTTTTCACTTAGTTCTGTTTTCTAGATATGTCTTACTTTAATGTCAGCTCATTAACGTATTCAAAGTTGTTTTAAGATATTACATCAAGTCTCTTAATTTATTTATTGTATTAAACTTCTATCAAACCCAGGCTTCCATTAGAAAAACTCTAACGTTTTCTAGATGAGAGAATGAAGAAGATAGAAGAAGTCTTCCCATCATTTTATAAACCTTACTGTGCAGGTAATAATTCTCTCTCTCTATAAACAAAATCTACCCTATCAACTTCTCAAAGGTAGAGTCAGGATAATCCACTTTCTTAAAAGTTGCTTCTCTATAATAAACATTTACAAAGTTTTTCTGCATATATTATTTCATTTGCTTTTCATAATACCCCGGTGGAGTATGCAAAGCCGGCATTATGCACATTTCACAGTTGGGGAAGCTGAAACTTGGAGCATGATTTGTCCAGTATCACCCAAGTATTGGGTTGGCCAAAATGTTCATTTGGGTTTTTCTGTAAGCTGTTTGGAAAAATCCCAGTGAACTTTTTAGCCAACCCAATAAGTGATAATGCTGGGTCTTGAGTCTAGATTCTCAAGTCCTGATGATGAGAGATATGAATGAGATCCTTACAGTAAGTAATTTGCTTATATATGTTTCTAATTAATGTTTTTTTAAGTTTAAACACATTACATGTAATGTTAATATAAATATAATATATAAACAAGTATAAATAAATACTATACATATACATGTAAGGGTAACATAATTAGCGTGCTTATGATCAATACCACAGCATAAAGTATTTAAACACAGTGCTTCTCAAACTACAAGCCAGTGGCGTATCTTTTTAAAATGCAGATTCTAATTCTCAAGGTCTAGTCTAGGATTTGACCCCCAAGCTCTACTGTCTAATAAGCCAGCCCCCGGTAGCTACAGGTCTGCAAGCAGACCACTCTTTGAGCAGCAAAGGTTTCATAAGTTTTATAAATAAGAACTTAGGGGTGAGAGGGCCGGTAAAGTGTGGTTAAAATGTCTTGGAGTAGGCACCAGGTAATGTTGGCTCCAACCTTAAAAAGCCACTTGGGGGCTTCCCTGATGGCTCAGTGGTAAAGAATCCACCTGCCAATGCAGGAGGCATGGGTTCAATGCGTGATCCTGGAAAATCCCACACAGCATGCAGCATCTAAGCCCGGGCTCCACTACTGCCCCTGTGCTCTCAAGCCCAGGAGCCACAACTGCTGAACCCCACCCACCCCAAAGCCTATGCTCTGCAACAAAAGATGTCACTGCAGTTAGAAGCCCACACAACGCAACTAGAGAATAGGTCCCGCTTGCTGCAACTAGAGAAAAGCCCGAGCAGCACCGAAGACCCAGCAGCGCCCAAAATAAATAAATAAATAAGTTATTTTAAAAAGTCACTTAGCTGCTCTCCATGAGTGGCCCTCCTCCCCCCTCCAGTGTGACCCAGCCCCAAGACTTTGGTGGCCAAGTGGTCAAGGCAGTGGCTCCTATCACTTGAAGTCACAGTAGAGATTTTATAATCCAGGTTTTTCATTTTTACATGTATGGAAATCTAGCTCAGAAAGGTAACTAAACCTGCCTGAGGTCAGAGCAGAACCAGAGCCCGAGTCAACCTGGCTCTAGTACCATCAGTTCTTTTTGTCTGAATGTTTGTTTGGATGCACCTCTTGGCATGTGGGATCTTAGTTCTCTGACCAAGGATCGAACCCACACCCCCTAAATTGGAAGGGTGGAGTCTTAACCACTGGGCCACCAGGGAAGTCCCTCTAGTAGCCGTTCCTTGCTGCCACTGCATACAGCCTCTCCAGACATCAGTGGTGATGAGCCCTTGGCAGGTCCTGTAATCCCTCAGTAAGCATCCTCACAGGTAAAGTGAGAGGGTTAGACATGATCACGAAGAACCCACCACCTCTAATCCTCTCTGAAACTTGTATCTTCTTGACTTCTCCTATGGGAAAAGAATCGAAGGATAAGAGATGGGTCCCCTCCTCCTGTAGAAGTTTAGACTGAAGGGAATTAATGCAAGTACAAAGTGGTGTTTAAAATAAAATTTCAAGTGGGAATGTACTCTTTTCACTGTGAGAAGCAAGTCCCCTGATTTTCTCAGTCTCTGTCAAGTGAGAAAATTGTTTTGCCTTGAAGCACTTGTCTTATTTTCTGCTGAGTTGCCTTAAAGACTAAATTATAGGGTGGACTTGGAACTTGGCTTCCTTTCTGGGACAAAGAGATAACAACAAAAACTCATCATCTAGTCCCTTTATCACTGGCAAATCTTCCAGCAGGGAACTTTAATAGCTCTTCAGTTGTGGTCTTCCTACACTTCTTCCACTGCTTGCCTTTTTATTTTGTTCAGAGGGTCAGAGTCCATTACTGGGGATTGAGAAAGAAACACTCAGGCTATAATTGGTCTTTAGAAGATATATTTGAAGATTTCTCTTCCATAAAGGAAATAAAAATTTCTAATGATTTTATAACTTTCTAGAAAACAAGCATATTTGCATGAATATTCAGAAAAAAGAAACCATATTACTCAAACACACATACAAAATAAAGAAAAAGAAAACTGAAATAGGATAGAAAATTTTCTGGCTTCCTGTCAAAGAAAAATAGCTAGCCTTTTGGTATATTCAGTAGATCTATACATCCTGATTAAATTCCAACTAACAATAGGTATTTTGAATCTTTGCTGATGAAAGTAGTAGGCTGTTAAAAAAATGACTGTCACATCAGTGAGCAAATTTGCCCACAGCTAGTCAAGAGCTGCAGTCAGGATTCAAACATAGATCTTTCTGATTTCAAACTCTTTAGCTATTGTGGTATACCGCTTTTATATTTTTTTAAGCTTTACTTTCCCCTCAATGTTTATTTATTTGACTGCTCTATCTTAGTTGTGGCTTGTGGGATTTTTACTTGCGGCCAGAGAACTCCCAGCTGCGGCATGTGGGATCTAGTTCCCTGATCAGGGATTGAATCCAGGTTCTCTTCATTGGGATTGAAGAGTCCCAGCCACTGGACCACCAGGCAAATCCCCTACACTGCTTTTCTCAGAGGCGATAATCTTGGTCTATCTCATTTCAGCTGTTAGACTCTGATCCAAGCTAGTCAAATATCGTCTGATGCATTTTTTTTTAATTTTACTTCTTTTAGGTTGAAGCATAGTTGATTTACAACACTGTGTCAATTTCTGCTTACAGCAAAGTGACTGTTATATACATATAGACATTCTATTTCTTATATGTTCTTTTCAATTATGGTTTATTAAAGGATACTGATATAGTTCCTTGTGCTATATAGTAGGACCATGTTATTTATCCATTGTCTATAAAATAGTTTACATCTGCTAACCCCAAGTTCCCAATCCAGCCCTCCCTCACCGCTCTCCCCCTGGCAACTGCAAGTCTGTTCTCTCTGTTTCTGTTCTGTAGACAGGTTCATCTGTGCCATATTTTACACTCCACATGTAAGTGATATCATGTGGCATTTGTCTTTCTCTTTCTGACTTACTTCTCTTAGTATGATAATCTATAGTTGCAGTCTTAAGCCATTTTGAATTTAGTGATTCTCCGCAAAATAACGTGTGGAAACTCAAGGCAAAAGAATCTGCCAAACATGTGGTTGGAGAAAAGTAGGTTCAACTTTTGTTCTTGAATGACCCACTTCCCTGGGCCACTCCAATGTAGAAGTACTCCCATATAACAAGTGAAGAAGTTCCAGAATCTTCTCTGAGTCAGCTCTGTCACAACCAAACAATTTGGAAAAGGCAGGTCAAAAAAGGTCCCTTCTTTATTCAGCAAATAATTTCTGAGCAAGTTCTATGTACCAAAGACAAAGGTAGGTGCAGGGCCACCAAGAAGAAAGGCAATTAATTGCTCCCTTCTTCAAGGAGCTCACACTAAAGGGGAGAGGCTCACACAAATGAAGCCTTAACAGGACAGTCACGCAGTGGCTGTGCTAGAAGTCTGCACAGAAATGCACAGATGTGCGGGAAGGCGGGACTCAGGTCTGGTCAGGTGAGACAAGGCAGACTCCACAGGGGAGGCGGGGGCTGAGCTGAGACGTGAAAGATGAGCAGGAGTTTTCCAGGTATCTATGCTGGAATTGGTGTTTAGGAAGAAGGAAAAAATGCATGCAAAGGCATGGATGCCTGTTAGAGCCCTAAGTGTGGGACTTAATGTGGGGGGGGGGGCAGGGTGACCGCAGCAGGAAGTTAGAGCAGACTCGGTGCACGTGGGCTGATGCAGAGCCCGAGGAGGCGCCTTAGGCACCAGGCTGGCCAAGGCAGGTTTGGTCTCTAAGACAGGGCAAGCTACTAGAGGATTTACGAAGGGCTCATAATTAGATATCCCGTTAGAAAGATCCAAAATTCAGACACTGGCACCCTATAGAACCTAAATCTACCAGTGGTGTTAGAGAGCTTTTAAGAAATGATTCCGGCCACTATCCAAGCTCTATCAAAATTATCAAGTATGTAAAAGTCTCTGCCCACCTTTCTCACTTCCTTCTTCTCTCCCAGCACTGTGTTCTGTTCTTTACGGTCTAACAGCCTACATCCCACCCACCCAGGCCTTCCCATTTCCCAAGTCAAATTAAATCTTGCTACCTAGAACTTAAACTCAGATTCACAAGATCATCTCAGACATTGCATGAATAACACAATTGGCATGAATGGGCATTTATGAACAGGAAGAGTTAAGACTTCCAACCACAACCCCCCAGGTATGGGAGAATGCTCTCCTGGGGTGAACTTGGTTCCAGTGAATTCCGAAGGACATTTCTGACAGGGAGATAGTCTCTTCCCTGGAGATTACTTATCAAAAATTGTAAGTGAGTAGAGTTCCCTACTGCTATACAGTAGCTTCTCATTAGTTACCTGTTCTGTGTTGTTCAGTCACCTAGTCATGTCCGATTCTTTGTGGTCCCTTGATCTGCAGCGTGCCAGGCCTCTCTGTCCCTCACCATCTCCTGAAGTTTGCCCCAGTTCATGTCCATTGCATCAGTGATGCCATCTAGCCATCTTATCCTCTGATGCCCTCTTCTCCTTCTGCCATCAATCTTTCCCAGCATCAGAACTTTTCCAATGAGTCACCTGTTCGCATCAGATGCCCAAAATACTGGAGTTTCATCTTTAGCATCAGTCTTTCCAATGAGTATTCAGGGTTGACTTCCCTCAAGACTGACTGGTTTGATCTCCTTGCTGTCCAAGGGGCTCTCAGGAGTCTTCCCTAGCACCACAGTTTGAAGGGGGTGATCCACAGCCTGTACGGTCCAGCTCTCACAACCATACGTGACCACTGGGAAGACATAGCCTTGACTATGCAGAGCTTTGTCAGCAAAGTAATTCTCTACTTTTCAACACACTGTTAGGTTTGTCATAGCTTTCCTGTCAAGAAGCAAATGCCTTCTGATTTCATGGCTGCAGTCACCATCCGCAGAGATTTTAGAGCCCACGAAGAGGCAATCTGTCATTACTTCCACCTTTTCCCCTTCTATTTGCCATGCAGTAATGGGGCTGGATGCCACGATCTTAGTTTTGTAATATTTAGTTTTAAGCCGGCTCTTTCACTTTCCTCCTTCATCCTCATTAAGAGGCTTTTTACTTCTCTTCACTTCCTGCCATTTGAGTGGTATCATCTGTATGTCTGAGGTTGTTGATGTTCCTCCCGCCTATTTTGATTCCAGCTTGTAACTCGCCCAGCCTGGCATTTCTCATGATGTGGTCAGTGCATAGATTAAACAGAGGGATGGCAGACTGCCCTATCATACTCCTTTCTCAATCTTGAACCAATCTGTTCCATACAGGGTACTAACTGTTGTTTCTTGACTTGCATACAGGTTTCTTAAGAGACAGATAAGATGGTCTGGTATTCCCATTTGGGCTTCCTGTGTGGCTCAGCCAGAAGGAAAAACAAAAATACAGTATACTAACGCATATATATGGAATTTAGAAAGATGGCAACGAGAACCCTGTATGTGAGACAGCAAAAGAAATGCAGATGCATAGAACAGTCTCGTGGACTCTGTGGAAGAGGGCAAGGGTGGGATGATATGGGAGAACGGCATTGAAACATGTTAATTATCATATGTGAAATCAATCGCCAGCCCAGGTCTGATGCTCAGGGCTGGTGCACCGGGATGACCCAGAGAGAGGGAATCGGGAGGGAGGCGGGAGGGGGGTTCTGGAAGGGGAACATATGTATACCCATGGCAGATTCATGTCAATGTATGGCAAAACCAACACAATAAAGTAAAGAAAATTAAAAGAAAAAAAAAAAAAGAATCTGCCTGCAATGCGGGAGACCTGGGTTTGATCCCTGGGTTGGGAAGATCCCCTGGAGAAGGGAAAGGTTACCCACTCCAGTATTCTGGCCTGGAGAATTCCATGGTCTGTACAGTCCATGGAGTCACAAAGAGTCGACACGACTGAGCGACTGTCACTTTCATTCCCATTTTAAGAGCTTTCCGCAGTTTATTATGATCCACACAGTCAAAGGCTTTGGCGTAGTCAATGAAACAGAGGTAGATGTTTTTCTGGAATTTCCTAGCTTTCTCAATGATCCAGTGAATGTTGGCAGTTTGATCCCTGGTTCTTCTGCCTTTTCTAAACCTAGACATCTGGACATCTGGAAGTTTTTGGTTTGCATAATGCTGAAGCCTAGCATGCAAGATTTTAAACAAGACCATACTAGCATGTGAGATGAGTGTGACTGTCCGATGGTTAGCGCATTGTTCAGTACCACCCTTCTTGGGAACTGGCACGAGGACTGACCTTTTCCAGTCCTGTGGCCACTGCTGGGTCTTCCAGATTTGCTGACATATTGAATGCCACACCTAGATGGCATCATCCTTTAGGGTTTTGAATAGTTTTACTGGAATTCTGTCGTATCCACTAGCTTGATTAACAGCAGTGCTTCCTAAAACCCACTTGACTTCACTTTCCAGAATGTCTGGCTCTGGATGGCTGAGCACACCATCAGAGTAATCTGGTTCATGAAGACCTTTTTTGTACAGTTCTTCCCTGTATATCTTCCATCTCTTTCTGGCCTCTTCAGTGTCTACTCGGTCTCTATCATTTCTGTCCTTTATTGTGCCCATCTTTGGGCAAAATGTTCCTTTGGTATCTCCAGTTTTCCCTAAAAGATCTCTAGTCTTTTCCCTTCTGTTGTTTTCTTCTGTTTTTATACACTGTTCATTGAAGAAGGCCTTCTTGTCTCTCTGTGCTGTTCTTAGGAAATCTGCATTTAGTTAGCTATATCTTTCCTTTTCTCCCTTGCTTTTTTGCTTCTCCTCTTTCTTCAGCTATTTGTAAGGCCTTCTCAGATAATCACTTGGCCTTCTTGCTTGTCTCTCTCTTTGGGATGGTTTTGTTTGCTACCATCTGTACAATATGGACTTCCATCCATAGTTCTTCAGGCACATTGTTTACAAGTTCTAATCCCTTGAATCTATCCATTACTCCACTGCATATTCATGGGGGACTTGATTTAAGCTGTACCTGGCTGGCCTAGTGGTTTTCCCTGCTTACTTTAGTTTAAGCCTAAATTTCGCTTTGAGAAGTTGATGGTCTGAGCCATGATCAGCTGCAGGTCTTGTTTTTGCTGACTGTGAACAGCTTCTTCATCTTCACCTACAAAGAATGTAATCAATCTGATTTTAGTATTGACCATTTGGTGACGTCCGTGTGCAAAGTCGCCTCTTGTGTTGTTGAAGAAATGTATTTGCTATGATCAGTGCTGTCTCTTGGCAGAAATCAGTTAGCCTACTCCCTGCTTCATTTTGTTCACTAGGGCTAAATCTACCTGTTACTCCAGGTGTCTCTTGATGTCCTACTTTTGCATCCCAATTCCCCATAATGAATAGAACATCTATTTTGGTGTTAGTTCTAGGAGGTCTTGTAGGTCTTCATAGAACTGATCAACATCAGCTTCTTCAGCATCAGTGGTTAGGGCATAGGCTTGGATTGTTGTGATGCTGAATGGCTTGCCTTGGAAACAAACCGAGATCATTCTGTCATTTTTGAAGTTGCACCCAAGTACTGCATTTCAGACTCTCTTGTTGACTATGACGGTACTCCATGTCTTCTTTAGATTCTTGCCCACAACAGTGGATATAATGGTCATCTGAGTTAAATTCACCCATTCCCATCCATTTTAGTTCACTGATTCTTAGGATGTCGATGTTTATTCTTACCATCTCCTGCTTGACAAGTTCAACTTACCTTGATTCATGGACCTACCATTCTAGGTTCCTAAGCAACACTGTTCTTTGCAGCATCAGATTTTACTTTGATTACCAGACACATCCACGACTGAGCGCTGTTTCCGCTTTGGCCCAGCCACTTCATTCTTTCTGGGGGCTATTAGTACTCCTCCTCCACCCTTCCCCAATACCATATTGGACACCTTCAGACCTGGGGGACTACTTTTTTGGTGGCATATCTTTTTTCCCTTTTATATAGTTCATGAGGTTCTTACGGCAAGTATACTGGGGTGGTTTGCTGTTAACTCCTCCAGAATATACACTATTTTATACATAGTATCAACATTGCATGTATATTAATCCCAAGCTCCCAAGTCATCCGCCATCCCCTTCTCCCCCTTAATGCCCACTCATCCGTTCTCTGCTTCTATGTCTCTATTTCGGCTTTGCAAACAGGTTCTTTTGTACCATTTTTTCTAGATTCCACATATACGTGTTAATATTTGTTGCTTATTCACCAACTTGTGACTGACTCTGTAGCCCACCAGGGTCCTCTGTCCATAGGACTTCCCAAGCAAGAATACTAGAGTGGGTTGCCATTTACTTCTCCAGGGGATCTTCCTGGCTCAGGGATCAAACTTGCATCTCCTACAATGGCAGGCAGATTCTTTACCACTGAGCCATCAGGGAAACCCATATGTTAATATACAATATTGGTTTTTCTTAGTGCTCTGTGGTAACCCAAATGGGAAGGAAATCCTAAAAAGAGGGGTTATATGTATACATATAGATGATTCATGTATACATATAGATGATTCACTTTGCTGTATAGCAAAAACTAACACAATACTATAAAGCAACTATATGCAAATAACATTTTTAAAAAAATTGTAAATGGACCCTTTGACCCCAAAATTCCATTTTTATAAACCTATCTTACAGATATAGACAAATGTCCATGTGTAGGGGATTGATTAAGGAAGTTATGAAACATCTCTAAATGTTGATGTCTGTGATTTGGAAAGGAAAGGCAAGTTGCAAAAGTGATTTCTTTTGTGGAAGAAAATAACATATGTCTATAAAATATTTGTATTTAGAAGAGAACACTCCAAACTGTTCATATCAACAAACCATGGCAAACGGGTAGGGGCTAGAAACACGTGGGGACTTCAGCTATTTATTTCCCATAGTTTTGTACTATTTGTTTTTTACCTGGAGTACATGTCACATTTATAATAAATGATAGCCTTTATGTATTCTTGCCAGTTCAGAGAACAATGCATCATCTAGAACTGAACTGAACATCTATTAATCCAGTTTAACTTTGCGTTTGATTTTTGTGGTCCGCCTACGCTTGGCGTCTATTGAACTTGCTGTCAGTTAAGACACCCAGGTCTTTTTCACAGAAAGCAGTGTGAGTTAAAAACAACAAGAGATAAAATTCAGTCCAATTATTGTTACTTATTGTTAACAACAGACTTAAAACAACATGAAGCGCTTGGCATTTCCAACATTTATTCATACATCAACCCACACTCTCTTTTCTATTGATTATGTTTATGATTTCCTTGAGTTTCCGTGATGTTCAGTGTCTCTTAAGGGAGTGAAAAAGGACAGGTGGGTGGTGTGTGCAGTGAGGGCTATTTGACAGTGCTTGAGGGTATTTCAATTTTTTAAAAAATAAATGTACGTTTGTGAATGCAATGCTTTTCCATAAGTTTTTGAAACAAGATCAAACTATATGAATGATCATGCAGCTTCTTTTTTTAATGTAACACTACATCTTAGATATTTTTCTATGTTACTGTGTGTAGATCATTCTTCCTAAAGGCAGAATCTTTTCAGTAATGTTCATGTAACTTTGACCATCAATTTTTAAAAATTAAAGTATAGTTGGTTTACAATGTTTGGTTAGTTTCTGGTGTACAGCAAAGTGATTCATATATACAAGTATATATATATACACATATATAAATATATATACATATATATAAAGATATATATATATTTGTATGTGTGTATATATACATTCTTTTTCCTTATAGGCTATTACGAGATATTGAATATAGTTCCTGGTGCTATATAGGAGGTCTTTGTTGTTGTTTATCTGTTTTAGATGTAGCAACGTGTATCTGTGAATCCCAAGCTCCTAATGTGTGCTTTGCACCTCCTTTCCCCTTTGGGTAACCATGAATTTGTTTTCTATGGCTGTGACTCTGTTCTATAAACAACTTAATCTGTATCAGAGTTTAGGCTCTACATATAAGTGATATCATATGATATTTGCCTTTCTCTGTCTGACTTACTTTCCTTAGCACGATAATCTCTAGGCCCATCCCATGTTGCTGCAAATGGCATTATTTCATCCTTTCATCCTTTTTTGTGGCTGAGTAAATTCCATGTGTATGTGTGTGTGTGTGTTTTATCCATTCATCTGTCCTTCACCATTAATCTTTACATGTAGGTGGGAGAGGTTGGGGAGAAGTTGCAGAAGGAAGGATAAAGATTTTATGAATTTTATTGTTTAAAAATGCTAGCAGGCTCTGTAGCTCAGGGGTTAGAGCACTAGTCTCATAAAAATGCTAACCATCATCTAAGCCTTCAGCAAGTCGCAATCTTTTTGCTGGTGGAGGGTCCTGTCTCGATGTTTGTGGGTGGTGGTTGCTAAAGACTGGGGGGCTGTGGTGATTTCTTACAACAACAAAAGGACGTTTACATTAATTGACTCTTCCTTTCATGGATGATTTCTCTGCAATGATATTTGATAGCATTTTACCCACAGTAGAACTTTTTTCAAAATTGGAGTCAGTGCTCTCATACCCTGCCACTGCTCTATCAACTAAGTTTATGTAATATTTAAATCCTTAGTTGTCAGTTTGATAATTTTCATAGCATCTTCACCAGGAGTAGATTCCATCTACACAAACCACTTTCTCTGCTCATTCAAAAGAACTCATCATCTGTTAAAGTTTTATTGTCAGATTGCCGCAATTGAGTCACACCTTCAAACTTCACTTCTTAATTCAGTTCTCTTCAACTACTTCCTCCACTAAAATCTTGAATCCCTCAGAGTCATCTGTGAAGGCTGGAATCAACATCTTCCAAAATCCTGTCATCGTTGATATTTTTACTTTATCCCATCAGTAATGGTCGTTCTTAATGGCATCTAGCTTGGTGAGTCCTTCCCAGAAGGCTTACCACTATGCCCAGAACTATCAAAGGAATCACCATGTATGGTGGCTATAGACTTAAAAAAGTATATTTCTTAAATAATAAAACTTGAAAGTTGAAAATACTCTTTGATAATGGGCTACAGAATGGATCTTGTGTTAGCAGGCACAAACAACATTAATCTCATTGTAATCTCTGGTAGGGGAATCCCTGGTGGCTCAGTGGTAAAGAATATGCCTACAGTGTAGGAGATGTGGATTCAATCCCTGGGTCAGGAAGACCCCCTGGAGAAGGGAATGGCAACCCACTCCAGTATTCTTGCCTGAAAAATGCCATGGACAGAGGAGCCTGATGGGCTATAGTCCATGGGGTCGCAAGAGTCAGACATGACTTAGCAACTAAACCACCATCACAGCCCAGTCTCCAGCAGAGCTCTTGTGTGACCAGGTGCATTGTCAATGAGCAGTCAAGTTTTGAAATGATTTTTTTTTCCCTGTGTAGTGTCTCGCCAGTGGGCTTAAAATATACAGTAAAACACATTGTCAACAGATGTGCTATCATCCAGGCTTCACTGTTCCATTTTTAGAGTCAGGGAAGATTTAGCATAATTCTTAAGGGCCTCAGAATTTTTGGAATGGTTAATGAGTGTTGGCTTCAGCTTTAAGTCACCAACTGCATTAGTCTCTAACAAGAGAGTCAGTCTGTCCTTTGAAGTGAGGCAACTGCTCTCTAGCTATAAAAGTTCTAGATGCTGTCTTTTTCCAGTATAAGGTTGCTTCATCTCCATGGAAAATCTATTGTTTAGTGTAGCCACCTTCATTAATGATCTTAGCTCGGTAAGATCTAAGTCATCAAGTTATCTTCTGGATAACTTGCAGTGACTTCTAGATCAGCACGTTCTGCTTCACCCTGTACTTTAACGTTATGAAAATAGCTTCTTCCCTTAAGCTTCATGAACCAGCCTCTGCTAGCTTCCAGCTTTTCTTCTGCAGGATCCTCACCTCTCTCAGCCATAGAATCAAAGAGTTAGGGCGCTGCTCTGGATTAGGCTTTGGCTTAGGGGGACATTGGCTCTTTTGTTCTTCTATCCAGACCACTAAAACTTTTCCTGTATGAGCAACAAGGCTGTTTCCCGTTCTCATCACTCAGGTGTTCACTGGAGCAGCACTTTTAATTTCCTGCAAGAAACTTTTCCTTTGCATTCACAGCTTTGCTAACTATTTGGAACAAGAAGCCTAGCTTAGGGACTTCACTAGCAGTCCGGTGGTTAAGACTCTGCACTTCCAATGCAAGGGGCATGGGTTTGGTCCCTGGACAGGGAACTAAGATGTCTCAGGCTACCAGGTCCAGCAAAACAAACAAGAGGCCTAGCTTTTAGGCTTTTGACATGCCTCCCTCACTAAGCTTAAACATGTCTCGCTTTTGATTGAAAATAAAAGATGTGTCACTTTTCCTCCCACTTGAACTCCATAAGGTTTAACTGACCTAATTTCAGTATTGTTGTGTCTTAGAGAACAGGAAAGCCTGAGATGGGGAAGAGAGATGGGGAAATGGCTAGTTGGCACAGTAGTCAGGACACATATATTTATTAATTAAATATACCGTCTTGGGCACAGTTCGTGGCACCTCAAGACAGCAACATCAAAGATCACTGATCACAGATCACCAGAACAAATACAATGATGAAAAAGTCTGAAATATTGAGAGATTGCAAAAAATGTGACACAAAGACATGAAGTGAGCAAACGCTGGTGGAAAAAGTGGCACCAACAGACTTAGCGCAGGGTTGCAGCAAATGGTCAATTTACAAAAAATGCAATCTCTGCTAAGAGCAACAAAGTGAAACACGAAAATAACGAGGAAAGCTGGTAGCCTATTCTCTCAGGTGAATCATCTGTTCAAGACTTTCGTCCACCTTTTTATTGGGTGGATCGTTTTTTTATTGTTGCAAGAAGAAAGTTTAAAAAATATATTTTGGATATAAGCTCTTTGTTGGATATGTGACTTGCAAATGTTTTTATATTTTTAACACATAGCCAGTTCAATTTGTTAATATTTTGTTGAGGACTTTTATATCTAAGTTCATGAGAGAAATTGGTCTAGTTGGAATAGACTGATTGGAACAAACTAATTGGAATAGTTGTCTTTTTTTTTTCATATTGTCTTTATCTGGTTTTGGTACCAAGATAAGGCTGGCTTCATAAAATGAGTTGGGAAGTGTTCCTGCCTCTTCTTTCATCTGGAGGAGAATGTGTAGGATTAGAGCTATTTCTTCCTTAAACTTTGTTAGACTATACCAGTGAAGCCACTGGGACCTGGCTATTTCTTAATATAATTGATTTTTTTGCATATTGATCTTATATCCTGCAACTGTGATAAATTAACTTATTCATTCTAGTAACTTTTTTGATAATCTCATTGGATTTTCTTCATAGATGATCCCTATGAAAAATACAGTTTTACTTCTTTTCCCATCTTGATGACTATTTCTTTTTCTCGCCTGATTACCCTGGGTTAGAATCACCAATGCAATGTTGAATAGAAGTTAGAAGTGGTTTGTTCCTGATCTGTTCTTGATTTTAGGGGGAAAGCATTCAGTTTTTCAAAATTAAGAATGATATTAGCTACAGTTTTTGTTTTGTTTTATTTTTAATAGATGCTCCTTTTTCAGGTTCAGCAAGTTCCCTTTCACTCCAATTTGCTGAGGATTTTATCAGTAGTAAATGCTGGATTTTGTCAAAACTTTTTTTGTACCTATTGAGATGATCATATAGTTTTCCTTTTTGGTCTACTAAGAGGGTAAATTAACTTAACTGATCTTCAAATATTTAAATCAACCCTGAATTCCTGGAATAAATCCCACTTGATCATCATGGATCAACTGATAAAACTGTGTGGAAATTTATTGCATCAATTTTCATGAGAGATTCTGATCTGCAGTTTTCTTTTTTTTTTTTTGAATATCTTAATGTACCTTTGGTATCAGACCAATACTGGTCTTACAGAATGAGTTGGGAAATAGTCTCTTCTTTTCAGTTTCATGGTTATGTATAATTGGTATTATTTCTTTCTTAAATGTTTGAATTCCCTGCTGAAACCATGGGGGCCTTAATAGGTTTTTTGTGTGCTTGTGCTAGGGGTATGGGGGAGTGTTTTAAACTACAGATTGAGTTTCTTTAATAGTGAGGTTTAGTAGTTTGTATCATTAAAGGAATTCGTCCATTTCATCTAAGCTGTTGAATTTATTGGCATACAGTTGTTAATAGTATTCACATATTATACTTTTAAAGTATATAGAGTTGGTAATGATGCCATTTCTTTCATTCCCAATATAAATAGTTTCTGTTTTTTCCCTGATGAACAATGTGGCTTGAAGTGTATCAACTTTATTGATCTTCTCAGAGAACCAGCTTTAAGTTTATTGGGTTTCTGCTTTACCTATTTTATTGATTTCTACATTGATCTTTATTATTTTCCTTTCTTGTGCTTACTTTTTGTTTACTCTGTTCTTTTTTTTCTGTTTTTAAGGTAAGAGCTGAGGCTATTAATGCAAGATCCTTCTTTGCTAACATAAGAATTTAGTGTTATAAATTTCCCCTTAAGCACTGCTTTATGGCACCCCACAACTTCTGATATATTGTTTCCATTTTCATTCAGTTAAAAAAATACTTTCTAACATCTCCCCCTTGCTTTTAGACTTTTAATTTTTTTTGGCCAAGCAGCATGACATGCAGGATCTTAGTTCTCCCACCAGGGACTGAACCTATGCCTCTGAAGTGGAAGCTCGGCGTCTTAACCACTGGACCACCAGTTGTTGTTGATGTTGGAAATGGCTCAGTCACGTGTGACTCTTTGTGACTGCATGGTTTGTAGCCCGCTGGGCTCCTGTATTCATGGGGATTCTCCAGGCAAGAATACTGGTTGCCATGCCTTCCTCCAGGGGATCTTCCCAATCCAGGGACTGAACCCAGGTCTCCCACATTGCAGGTGGATTCTTTACCATGAACCACCAGGGAAGCGCATGAATACTGGAGTTGGTAGCCCAACTCTTCTTCAGGACATCTTTCCAACCTAAGAATTGAACTGGGGTCTCCTGAAAGTCCCTAATATCCTTTTTGAATTTTCCTTTCATTCTTGGGTTACTGAGAAATGTGTTACTGAATTTCTAAATATCTGGGGATATTCTAGAAGTCTTTTTGTTTCTGATTTCTAATTTAATTCTATTGTGGTTTGAGAGTATACTTTGTAAGACTTACATATCCTTTTCAATTTACTGGGAGTTGTTTTATGGCCTTGAATATGATCTATCTTGCTGCTCATGGTAGTTATCCATAATCTTTAAGTACCATTGGGGTGACTCAAAGGCCCCTTTTGGAAGCCTGTCCCAATGGCAAGTTTTGTTATAGGAGAGGAAGACTGAGCTTGGCGACTCCAGACTTTCATAGCAGAAGCAAGACTGCTCTTTGTTTGAGGGTAAATGCTACCTCGTCTGTCAAGATTGCTCACTGCGAATATAATGGTGAGAAATAGCCTGGGTAAAGAAAGCAGCCAGGGTTCTGCAATTCTGGCATACCTGCAAGAATGTGCAGTCATCCTCAGGACCCATGGTAGATTACCCCCAATTGGGCAGGAGGAGAAGGGGAAGACGGAGGATGAGATGGCTGAACGGCATCACTGACTCTATGAACATGGGTTTGGGTAGACTCCAGAGTTGGTGATGGACAGGGAGGCCTGGCGTGCTGCGGTTCATGGGGTCGCAGAGTCGGACACGACTAAGCGACTGAACTGAACTGAACTGAAGGTCACTAAAGTTCTTTTCATTCTCCTGGATTATTTTTTTCCATCTCTATTTCATTTTGGATAGCTTCTATTTTTTTTAATATTTATTTATTTGACTCTGCTGGGCCTTAGTTGCAGCATGTGGGATCTTTAGTTGTGGTATGCAAACTCTGAGCTGTGGCATGTGGGATCTAGTTCCCCAACCAGGAATTGAACTAGAGTTCCTTGCATTGGGAATGTGGAGTCTTAGCCAGCCACTGGACCGCCAAGAAAGTCCCCATAATTTTTTATTTTTATACTTTCAAATTCGCTACTCTTTTCATCTACAATCTCTAACCTGCTCTTAATCCCATCCAGCATACTTTTATCTCAGATATAAGTCATTTTATTTCTAGAAGTTTCATTTAGATATTTAAAAAATATGTATCTTCCATGTTTGTTTTTAACTTCTTAAACATACGGAATACCGTTATTATAACTGTTTTAATGTCCTTGTTCTTTTTTTCTCTTTTTAAGGTAAGAGCTGAGGTTATTAATGAAAGATCCTTCTTTGCTAATATACGCATTTAGTGCTATAAATTTCCCCTTAAGTAAGTAAGTGTTAGTCATTCAGTCGTGCCCGACTCTTCTCAACCCCATGGACTGCAGCCCACTAGGCTCCTGTGTCCATGAGATTTTACAGGCAAGGATACTGGAGCGGGTTGCCATTTCCTTTTTAGTTCAGTTCAGTTCAGTCGCTCAGTTGTGTCCGACTCTTTGAGATCCCATGAACCGCAGCATGCCAGGCCTCCCTGTCCATCACCAACTCCTGGAGTCCACCCAAACCCATGTCCATCGAGTCGGTGATGCCATCCAGCCATCTCATCCTCTGTCTTCCCCTTCTCCTCCTGCCCCCAATCCTTCCCAGGATCAGGGTCTTTTCCAATGAGTCATCTCTTCCCATGAGGTGGCCAAAGTATTGGAGTTTCAGCTTCAACATCAGTCCTTCCAATGAACACCCAGGACTGATCTCCTTTAGGATGGACTGGTTCGATCTCCTTGCAGTCCAAGGGACTCTCAAGAGTCTTCCCCAACACCACAATTCAAAAGCATCAATTCTTCGGTGCTCAGCCTTTTTCACTGTTCAACTCTCACATCCATACATGACTGCTAGAAAAACCATAGCCTTGACTAGATGGACCTTTGTTGGCAAAGTCATGTCTCTGCTTTTTAATATGCTATCAGGTTGGCTATAACTTTCCTTCCAAGGAGTAGGCATCTCTTGATTTCATGGCTGCAATCACAATCTGCAGTGATTTTGGATCCCCCCAAAATAAAGTCTGACACTGTTTCCACTGTTTCCCCATCTATTTCCCATGAAGTGATGGGACCAGAGGCCATGATCTTAGTTTTCTGAATGTTGAGCTTTAAGCCAACTTTTTCACTCTCCTCTTTCACTGTTAGCAAGAGGCTCTTTAGTTCCTCTTCCCTTTCTGCCATAAGGGTGGTGTCATCTCCATATCTGAGGTTATTGATATTTCTCCCAGGAATCTTGATTCCAGCTTGCGCTTCATCCAGCCCAGTGTGTCTCATGATGTACTCTGCATATAAGTAAAATAAGCACAGTGACAATATACAGCCTTGACGTACTCTTTTTCCTATTTGGAACCAGTCTGTTGTTCCATGTCCAGTTCTAACTGATGCTTCCTGACCTGCATACAGGTTTCTCAAGAGACAGGTCAGATAGTCTGGTATGCCCGTCTCTTTCAGAATTTTCCACAGTCTGTTGTGATCCACACAGTCAAAGGCTTTGGCATAGTCGATAAAGTAGATATAGATGTTTTTCTGGAACTCTCTTGCTTTTTCGATGATCCTGTGAATGTTGGCAATTTGATCTCTGGTTCCTCTGCCTTTTCTAAAACCAGTTTGAACATCTGGCAGGTCATGGTTCATATAGGAACCAATGGTTCATATAGGAATTCAATTCCTCGCTTGTAGAATTTTGAGCATTACTTTACTAGCATGTGAGATAAGTGCAATTGTGCGGTAGTTTGGGCATTCTTTGGCATTGCCTTTCTTTGGGATAGGAATGTAAACTGACCTTTTCCAGTCACTGATTTAATGGCATCCCACAACTTCTGATAGATTGTTTTCATCTTCATTCAGTTAAAAAAACCACTTTCTAACTCCTCCCCACCTTGTTTTTAGAGTTAATACACACTCAGATGGGAAACTCAGAAGATGCCCAGAGCCCTCTCTCTGTGTGTGGTCCTCTCTTCTCTGAGACTTTATCCTATGAATACTTGCTGCTTTTGTTTCCCTGGACTCTTAGCTTCATGTCCTCAACTCAGGAAACCCTCTGGAGTCTACCTCTAACATCTGTGTCAGCCCTCAATCAGTTTTAATTGCTTGCTATTTTCACTATGGGTTGTGTTTTTCTGCTTCTTTGCATTTGTGGGAGTCTTTGATTGGATGCTGGAAATCGTGACTTTCACCTTGTTGAGTGCTGGATGTTTCTGTGTCTTTATAAACCTTGAGCTTTGCTCCGTGATGTAGTTCAGTTACTTAGAAACAGTTACTTGGAAACACTTCTATCCTTTTGAGTCTTGCTTTTATACATTTGTGATTGTTTTATGATATTTTTTTAGGGAAGAGCAGTGGTCATTCTAGACTTACTCTAGATATAATTAAGTCCATGCTACTACTTGTCTAGAATAATTCATTCTACCCTACTGACATAAGATCTCCCTAGGGACTTCCCTGGTGGTCCAGTGGTTAAGAATCCGCCTTCCAATGCAGGGGACATGGGTTCAATCCCTGGTCAGGGAAGACCCCACATGCCTTGGGGCAACTTAGTCTGTGTGCCACAACCAGTGAGCCCATGCCTCTAGAGCCCTTTTCCTCAACAAGAGAAGCCACCACATGAGAAACCCGTGTGCCACAACTGGAGAGTAGCCCCAGCTCACTGCAACTAGAGAAAGCCTGAGCACAGCGGTGGAGACCTAGCACAGCCATCAAGAAAGAAAGAATTTTTAAATGGTTAAAATGGCAATATTTTTAAAAAAAATATTAAGACCCTCCTAGGTCCTTGACTCAATGCTCTGTGAATTGAATGTTTTTGCAGTCCTGGGATTGCAGCAGGCACCCACCCGGTCCGGTGTGAACGCCATTCACTCTTCTCTCTAACCCTTTCAGATGGCTCTTTCCTTGAACATGGGTGGCTTCCTCTCAAGCACGTTCTGATCAGTATGCACTCAGATGGTAGACTCAGAAGCCCAGAAGATGTCCAGAGCCCTCTCTCTGTGTGTGGTCCTCTCCTCTTTGATACTTTATCCTATGAATACTTGCTGCCTTCTTCTCCCTGGACTCTCAGCTTCATGTCCTCAATTCAGGGAGCCTTTCGGACTCTATCTCAATGGTCTGGTCTGCAAGCTCTCTCAGGGATATAAACTGAGGCTGTTACACAACTCTCGGTTTGTTTCCCATCTCTCAGGATTCCTGTCCTTCATTACATGATATCTGTTGTATAGGAAAACCATTGTTTCATATGCTGTCGTTTTCTTTTTCTCCTTTTTGTTTCTTGAGGAAAGGTGAGGGACTTCCCTGGTTATCCAATGGTTAAGAATCTGCCTTGCAATGCAAGGGACTCGGATTTGATCCCTGGTCAGGGAACTAAGATCCCACATGACGTGGAGCGACTAAGCCCACGTGCCGCAACTACTGAGCCCACACACCACCACCAGATGCGACGCCACTAAAGATAATAAACAACTAAGAAACCTGATGCAGCCAAATAAATATTTTTTAAAAACGAGGAAAGGTAATTTCAGTCCTTATGGCCCCATGTTGGCCAGAAGTAGAAGTCACTTTACTAACTTCTTAAGTTTAGCTGTTTTTCCTTCAAGTTTTTTTTTTTTTCTATTCTCTCACTTTAGGGACTCCAACTACACAAACATTAGACTGCCCGAAGTTTTGCGGTCTCACTCATCCTCTGCTTATTTTTTCCGTTTTCCTGTCTCCATGTTTGTATGGGATTGTTTCTATTGCTTAGCGATCAAGCTCACTCATCTTTGCTTAGCCAATGTCTACCCTGTAGTGAACCCCATTTAGGATATTTTTAAAACATTTATTTTATGAATTTGGCTGCATTGGGTCTCAGTGGTGGTGTGTGGGCATCTCTAGTAGTGGTCCATGGGCTTAGTTACTCTGCAGATTGTGGGATCTTGGTTCCCCAACTAGGGATTGATCCTGCATCCACTGCATTGGAAGGCAAATTCTTAACCACTGGACCACCAGGGAAGCCTCCTCATTGAGGGTATTTTTAATCTCAGATACTGTACTTTCATTTCTAGATATTCAATTTGGGTCTTTTTTTTTTAATCTTCCATGTCTCTGCATAGCATGTTCAATCTTCCCTCTAGCTTCCTAAGTACATGGAATACAGTAATAGTTGCTTTCAGTGTTCTTTTCTACTAACTCTATCATGTGTCCATTTTGGATCAGTTTTGATTGATTGTTCTCATTATGGATCATACATTCCTGTTTCTTTGCATACTTGGTAATATTTGATAGGTGCCAGAAACTGCAATTTTTACCTCGATAAGTGTTGAACGGTTTTGCTTTCCTATGTGTATTTTTAAGTTTTGTTCTGGGATGCAATTATGTGATTTGGAAACAGTTTGACTCTTTCAGATCTTGCTTTGGAGCTTTTTCAAGTAGCACCAATACATCTAGCTATGACAAACCTAGACAGCATATTAAAAACCACAGACATTGCCATGCTTTTGCTGACAAAGGTCCATATAGTCAAAGCCATGGTTTTTCTAGTAGTCATGTACTGATGTGAAAGTTGGACCTTAAAGAAGGCTGAGCGCCAAAGAATTGATGCTTTTGAATTGTGGTGTTGGAGAACTCAAGAGTCCCTTGGACTGCAAGGAGATCAAACCAGTCAATCCTGAAGGAAATAAACCTTGAATAATCTTTGGAAGGACTGATGCTGAGGCTCTGATACTTTGGCCACCTGATGCAAAGAGCCGACTCGTTGAAAAAGACCCCTGATGCTGGGAAAGATTGCAGGCAGGAGAAGAAGGGGACAAAAGAGGATGAGATGGTTGGATGGCATCACTGACTCAATGGACATGAGTTTGAGCAAACTCCAAGAGATGGTGAGAGACAGGGAAGCCTGGTGTGCTGCAGTCCATGGGGTCGCAAAGAGTCACACATGAATGAGCGACTGAAAAACAACCAGGATGCATCATTTAGTTTAAGCCTAAAGCCTCTTTCCCAAACCCTCACTTCTGAATACTCCATCTGATGCTCTGTGAATTATAAGGTTTTCCCCTCTAGTTAATGGAAACGGAAACTATTCCTAGACCTGTGTAAATTCTAAGCATCATTCTTTCTAATCTTTTTGGGTGCTTCTTTCCTGACTTCAAATGTTTTTCTCCCATGCATTCACTGATCAGACTCAAGGGAGACCCTCTGCAAGTCTCCAGGGTTCTCTCTCTTTGCAGCCGTCTCCTCTTCTGCAGCTGGCCTTGCAAATTCTAGCCACCTTGGTCTCTCTGAACTCACAGTTCAGGGAGACCACTGAGTTATACCTGCGTTCCCTTTATTCCCTCAGTGATACATCTTGGGATCTTTTTCCAGGTGATAATCTGGGACAGTCATAACACACATGCCATTTGTTTCCTGCCTCTCAAGGATCATTATCCTTTGCTGCCCGATGGTCAGTGTCTTAAAGTGCTTTGCTTAGTATATTTTCCCCCAGATTTTAGTTGTTTCCAGCAGGATTGTAAATCTGATGTCTTTCAATAGATCTCATCTGGAACCTGAGGTCCCCACAGTTTTCAAGGCCTAATATGAACAGTTTTTGTAGTTGTTGGTCCTATTTCTAATGGTTAAAATTTACTCATAAACTTGTTGAGAGATTATGATTTTAATCCAAAACTAAAATTTTAAATGTAAACCCCAACAAATTAGTTCAGTCACTGTTTCTAAGGATACTTATTTCGTCAACAAACACTTGTGCAGCTAGTGTATGTTATATGGTGGACATATTTCTAATGTCTGGGGATTACGGCCATGAATGAGACTAAATCTCTGATCTCACAGAGTTCATATTTTAGTGGACGTTATTTAAAAACATGTTGTTTAAAAACGTTAGCATGATATATTTGCGAATTTGTCAGTCTTTTGGCAGAAAGCTCGAAACCATAAAACTAAGTGATGGAAAAAATTCTAAGGATCAGTGATAAATTCAGGCATACTTTCAGCTTGAAACTTCTCCATAAATTAGTAGCTCTGAACCAGTTATGTAGCCTGTGGGTAACTTCTATTCACTCTGGACGTAAGTTGCAGGAGGTAAGTGCCTTGCCCGCCAGCCGCCCTCTGGATTCCCAGTGCCTAATGCAACCTCCTCTTCAAGGGACCTCATCTTGGTTCCTACAGGGGCACGACGGACAGGAAACAGCTAGCCAGGACCGTAGGGATGAAAAGGCTTAAGTGCAACACATCAGGGAGAGATGAACATGTGACATGAAGCTGGCTGCTTGTCGTCCATTGTCAGTTGTTTCAAATTTACGACTGGCAGGTGAGAGCAGACACTTTCTGCCTTTGGTTTGGTTCCTGACTTTTTAACACGGTTGGTCCAAGTCCTTTGCCTTGATTTCCCCAGGTAAGGGCAAGAGGGGAGAGTAAGAAGAAAAGAGATTCTGTAGCTTCTGAACTTTACTTTTTAGGGGTGTGTGTGTGTGTGTGTGTGTGTGTGTGTGTGTGTGTGTGTGTGTGTGGCATCTATGAATATGTGGGAACACATGGATAACGCGAATACGCTGGACAACACAGATGTGCCAGGGGGTGTAGGGGGGTGGTCACCCCCAAGCCGGGCGTCCCTGCTCTGATCCCCGAGCACCCGAGCACCCGGGTAACCCACCTGGGCGCCCGCCAGTCCTGGCGCCCCACGAGCCTCAGGGTGGGTGGCAGGCGGGGGCTGGCGCGGGTGGCCTGAGCTCGCCCGGGGCGCGTTTGGGGTCGCCCGGGGCGCGCGGACCCGAGCCAGCACGTGCCCGGAGCGCCGCGGGCGGGCGCGGGCGGGGGCGCGGCGGGCGGCCACGTGACGGGCGGCGCGGGTATTAAGCGGCGCGGCAGGCGCCCGGAGCCCGAGCTGGTGCTTCGCCCGCGACCCAGCGCCCAGCGCCGCGCCCCGAGAGGACCGCGCGAAGGTCAGCCCGCGCCCGCCGCCCGCCGCGTCTCCGCCCGCCCGTCCGACCCCGCGCGCCGCGCCGCCGCCGCGACCCCCGAGCGCCATGAACCAGATCGAGCCTGGCGTGCAGTACAACTACGTCTACGAGGATGACGAGTACATGATCCAGGAGGAGGAGTGGGACCGCGACCTGCTCCTCGACCCCGCCTGGGAGAAGCAGCAGCGGAAGGTCAGCCGGGGTCGCGCGCCCGCCGTCTGCGGGCTCGACCCGCCGGTCCGGGGCCCCGAGCCCGGGGGCCGCCCGCGCGCGGTGCGGGGCTGGGGGGCGCGTGTCCCAGGAGCGCGGGTGCCCCGGGAGAGAGGAGGCGAAGCCCGGGGACGACCGCGGAACGGGGCGCGTGGGTGTGCGCGTGGGTGCGCGCGTGTGTCACACGAGAGCTGCAAGACGAACCGTGTTAAGGGGAGAGCAGCGCGGGCGTTTCAGTTGTAACCTGCATTAGACCAGAATCCGAAAGAGTCTCAGGTCCGCCCCTGACCCCTCGGGTCTGTGACCTTGGCCGCGGAGTTGTTTCCCGGTCCCGTAGGGTTCACTAACGCCCCCATCCCCGTCTCTCCCCAAATAAAAGGGGTCGAATGAGCATCAGCTTCATTCCGATTTTCACAGGGCTGCCCCAGAGAAGGACTGGAAATCACTTATTAAATGTTCTGGGGCTTCTTGGAGAGGGATGCTGCGTGAACACCAGACATTCACCCATAAAGTAATAGTTATTTCACACTCTATTTATGGTTCGTTGAGGTAAGCACACAGGGACGAGGGAGTCAGCCAGCTCGAAAAGTTCCCTGCTCATCTTCGTTGGCGCTCTCTGGGGGCCCAATGGAACATTCCACTATTTCAAGGCTTCTTCTTGATCCCCTTGGCTAGAAGGCCATGGACAGCTCACCAGGAGGCTGAATCCCGCCTCTGTTTGACTGGGCGTAGAGCCTGGCCAGGTCAGGGATGCCAACGCAGACCTGCTCACCCAGCCTTCTGATGACAGTGTCCTGGCAGAAGCAAAGTGGCCGCGGTGGGGCAAAGTGGGTTTCCCTTCTAAGGGCCTGCTTTTAAGTGGATAACGTCTGTTGACCAAATGTGTGCATGGGAATGCTCTGTGTAGCTGCCGCAGTGGGTGATTATCTGATAGTGCCTGGTGCATAAGTGTCTGGCTGCAGGAAACACATCCCATACTCCTCACAAACAGAAGCAGAGAGGTCTCATATTTGGATGATTATCAAATAACCATTTTAGAGGGGTTTTTGGTTATTTATAAAATAACCAAATATTTTCAAATCCAGGTCTTTCTTTTGTTGTCATTTCTCTGTTAAGGAGACCACTTAATAAATTATTTATTTTAAAGCTTCCGTTTAGCTACATTTCATTCTACCCCCCAGTCCCTACCTTCTTGAAAACAGTGGAATGAGAGTGATAAGTGGAAGTTGAGTCTATAGAGGAGAATAAAATTTCAGACCTTCTACAGTTTTTAAAATGACTTGTTTTGAGGGAAACACCTGGCCTGAGGATTATTATTGTTTATTATTATTGTGTCATCTGGGCTAATGGATGCATCATCAGTCAGAAAGAAGTTAAATTGTTGCTTTAATTTTTAACAGTGTGTTTACTTTTTAAAAAGTTTTCCACAGTTTTGATTACTATATTTTTTTTCATTTTTTTTTTAAGTTTTAAGTCTTTGTTGCAAAGATTGCTCTTTTTTTTTTCTCATGATAGGTAGTCTGCCCATCATTTTTGAAAGTAATAGTCTAATCACAACAGGGCAGAGTTAATTTTAGTTTCCAAAGGCCATATAGACATATGTCATTTGTCATATATACATATATGTATATAATATATATATATTCACATGCATATTTTAAATTATTTTACATATAATATATAATTATATATAATTTTTAATACACACTATTTGGGGATATAATTTCATTGTTGTAATTTTTTAAAGTTTGGGGTTCCTATGTGAATATATTATTAAAACTGTATAACACTTGAAATAGATTATGAAAAAACAGACATATGTCCTGGTCCAAGTACAGAATAACACTAAAAAGTGAGAATTCATTTTTTTTTCTCAGGTAGGTTGACTGCTGTGTTGTGACATTAGGGAAAAGCAAGATAGAAGGAGACTTTCCATTAGGACATGGACCTGAACAGATCCAGAAGATCCTCTATTTTCTACTTTTTGTAGAGAGCCCACTCAGGGCAGTAAAATAATTCTGAACTGTGAGGTCCTGGCAGCCAGAGCAGTGGCCTCTATTTATGTCCCATGAGCCAAACTGCTGGAACAGGACAAGGATGAAATGCCATTGTTTCTATTGTGGGCTACCTTCCCCACACTTGGCGTTTCAGTGATATGCCGGGTATGAGATCTGTCAACAGATGCTGGTAACACATGATGACGTCTGGAGTGTTATAATGGATGTGGGGCCTAATTATATCCTCAGTTCACAGAGTCTCATGGGCTGTGGTAATCCTCGCTCTCTGGGATGGAATTCCTCACTACAGAAGGACTCAGTAAAAGTATAGTGCTGTGTGTGTGATGAGAGGGTTTTTTTTACATTAATTTTGTCGTCTTGACTATTTTAAAGTGTACAGTTCAGAGGTGTTAAGTACATTCATATCATGTAGTCAGTCTCCATAACTCTTTCCTTCTTGAAAAACCTAATAAACCCAAACTCTGTACCCATTGAACAAGAATTTTCTATTTCCCCCACCCCCAGCTCCTGGCAACCACCCTTCTATTTTCTGTCTCTATGAATTAGACCCCTAGGGACCTCCTCCTGGAATCGTGCTCTATTTACCCTTTAGTGTCTGCCTGACTTCACTTAGCATCATGTCCTCTAGGTTCATCCATGTTGTGTCATGTGTCAGAATTTCCTTACTTTTTAAAGCTGAATAATAATTCACTGACTGTATGGGCCACATATTTTGTTTATCCATCCATTGATTGATTCACCCATGAGTTGCTTCTACCTTTTGGTTACTGTCAATAGTGCTGTGAACAAGGGTATATAAATACCTCTTCTTGACCTTGCTTTCAGTTTTTTTTTTTTTTTATTATGTACCCAGTAGTGAAATCTCTGGATCTTGTGACAATCATTGGCTTTCAATTTTCTGAGGACTCACAGTGCTCTTGCCACAGTTTAGAAGATGTTGAATTTGGCAAGAGTGTGTTCAGGTGCTTCAGAGTTCTCCCCTGCTCTTTCCAGCGGTATTTGAGAATATTTGTACTCATGTAAATGGGGCTCTCTTCAGTGGACTTTTAAAACTCTAGATCTCTGGTGCTTAGAAATAAGTTTCTCCTAGAAGCAAAGAGCACATTCAGCCTTTAATTCAACAGCGGCTTAATTGGGAGGTGACTTGTCAGAGCAGCAATGCAGAATATGTGTGCTATCTCCGTGGGCAGAGTGCGGTCCTTCACCACCCTGCAAGGCTAAAACAGGCCTTTTAAGGAAGTGACTGTGTGTTTCGATACATAAAGGCTTCTTCCATCCTTAATCTGTAAGAGCTAGGTGATCAATACACTTTTCTGTTCATTGTCAAGAGCATAAGAGAGTGGTTCACTTATTCCACACTCAGCATTCTGATCAGTTCTCTTTGTTTCTAAAGAAATTAGAGTTCTGTGTATTCACGATCGAGATGGACCAGCTCACCGTTCACCTCGGTGCACCGGCGGTCAGTCCTGCCATCAGACTAAAATGTTGCCACATGGGGTCAGGCAGTGTGGAAGGACACTTGTATGGGAGTAGCTGCCCACAGGTCCGGATTAAACAGAGAGCTCAGAAGCTGCCAGTCGCCCCTTTCCATGTTCTGACGAGCAGCTGTTGGCTTAGGGTGCAGGTATGCTCTGGTGGGGATTTTTCCTGGGGAAGAAAAGGTGAGAATTGTTCCAACAAGTGAATGATGAACCAAGGGCCTGTGAAGTGTCTCAAATTCATGAGACCTAGGTGAACCTCAGCTCCTCCTGGTACCCTCTGTTTGGCCATAATTAAGTCACTAGACCTTTAGATTTGTGTCTCTTCATCTGGAAAATAAAGATAAGGGATTCCCTGTCTTTCTTGCCTCATAGTTTTTCAGAATCAAATGGTCAAACTAGTTCCCATCGAAGGGGCTTTGTAGACCGCACAGTGATCTGTAAATGTAAATATTATTACTATCCTTGTACAGCCAATAGTTGTTGATTTCATCAAGCAGTGTTGATAGTAATCAGTATTGTGGTTGGACTTTTGAGGGAAGAAGAAGCACATCATTTGTTCCTTAGTGATTTAGATGTACTTTTTTTGTGTGTGAAGTAAAATGTACAGAGCATAAACTGTACCACTAGCCATTTTTCGGTGTACAGTTCAGTGACACTAGTACAGTCACATCTGACCTATAGGGGTGGGGTGGGGGAGGGTGAGAAAGTCACCAAGTGGCCAGACCGGGATTTGGGTCTCGCGACACTCAGCTCCGTGTTAATGGATGTGCTTGCTGACAAGTCTGCTATTCAAGATGTGTCTGAGGAAGTGTGAAGAAGAGAGGAACTTAACTGAAGCCAAAGATGCAGATTTAGTCGCAGTGCTCCGTGACAACCTAGAGAAGTGGGATGCAGTGAGAGGTAGGAGGGAGGTTCAAGAGGGAGGGGACCTGTGTATACCTATGGCTGATTCGTGTTGATGTATGGCAGAAGCCAACCCAATATTGTAAAGTAATTGCCCTCCAATTAAAAATAAATAAATAAAGAACAAATCCAGAGAGAAAATTACAACGGTGAACTGGGGAGCTAGGTTATAGAGGACCTGGGATGCCAGGGTGAGTGTGGACTTCTGACGTCCAAGGGTGCTCTCTGGGGAATGCTTGAGCTAGGAGGAGCCTTGTTTCAGGTAGTTTACTGTTTGCAGAATAAGCGGGAGTAGGTAAGTGCCCGAGGTGGAGGATCCAGGTAGAACTCATTATGGGAACTATACGTTTCAAGTGGTGAGGATTAGAAGCAGTGCTGAGGAAGGCATTGATTTGAGAGAGATCAGGAGGGATTATGAAAAGTATTAAATAACCCCATGTGGTTCCCTGGCAGGCTGTTGTATAAATCCAATTAAGCGGACATGATCTCACCATTAGAACTCCTGGACTTAAAACTCAAGATAGTGATATTGACAAGTAACAAAACTAACCAGGAGTACCTGCTTCTCCGCTAGGAGATGTGTCTGGGCGGAAAGCTAACCATTTACGGGGTGTATCATCCAGTGCGTGGGGCCGAGTGCTGAGGGGCCAGTTGTACATCCAGGTGGCTGTTGCCCAAAGAGAGGGCTGGAGTTTCAGGTATCTTTTGATGTCCAGAGAAAGTTGATGATGAGCAGGCTTATAAGGCAGGATCTGTAGGAGCTCTAAGAGACCTCTGCCCCCAGAGTGGCTGTTGTTCTCAAGGTGCCCTTGGTTTGCTATGCAGAGTCACAGGTGCAGTAGCTGTAAGGTGGAGAAATCAGTCTTTGTCTCTTCATCTTCTTTTAGGTACTGTGATATGTCCTGGAGTCTGCCCTTAACCCTTCAACCTAATTCACCGAGGAAGAAACTTGAACCCAAAATCAGCTTTTCTGAGAGTGTGGGAGGAGGAATAGAACTCTTAGCTGGGAAACCTAATGAACACAGCTTCAGAAAACTGTCAGAATGCCCTGCAGTCTTCTGCTGCAGCTGGGAGACACCTACAGAAAAGGCGCAGCTCCGGGGTGGGCGGGGGTGCTCCCATGACGAGCAGAGGAGTTGACACGGAATACGTTGGAGGACAGTCAGAACTGTACCACTGTTTCCCTGGGAACGGGACTAGTTCTTCCAGAAAGAACAGAAAGCAAAGATGAGGGGAAATCGCTTGCTAACTACTGTGCTAGACGAATTTCTCAGGCAGGAACATCTCGAACACAAGAGATGGGTCTGTCTAACGAAGGCTGAGGACCGTGTTTTACACAAGCACCTGTCTGAGCAACTGCACACACAGCTCTGAGTATAGCCCCCACCCACAATTTCCCTGAGCAGAAACTCAGTAGAAGATTGTTTTTCCCCTTGCAACCTGTACTGAAGAGCAGAATAGAAGTGGAGCAGGAGCATGGCCATACATTCTTTCATCCCTTTGGCAGCTGGTTATTACAGTCATGCTGGGGACCAGGGTTAGAGCATGGAGCTGGCTCCATCCCAGGCCTTAAGGGGCTTGCAGCATCGTTCAGGAGACAGGGGAGTGAGGCGCACAGAGGAGGGACCAGCTCATGGAATGAGGTGGAGAACACTTCCAGAGTCCCTTCTGCGTGGTTCCTGGTCACAGTGCTTGGAAGCATCTTCCTCTCTGGCACCCAGGCGGGGAACCTGGGAGTTACCCTTGAGCCCTCCCTCTCTCCCAGCCCCTGTGGAGCCCACCTCCTAAAGTCCCCCAGACCCTGCCCCTTCCTCCCATCGTGTGCTTTAAGGCCCTTCAGAGTCTCTGTGTTCGCTCTCTGGTTGAGGGCGGTGGCCTCTGCTTGTCACCGTTCCACACTCCGTGCTTGTGCTCAGACTTGGCCCCCTGATGCTGCAGGAGTGATCTTTATGGAACCCAAGCCTGGTCATGTATTTCCACTTAAAGCCTCTCTGTGGTTCTTTTTGTAAATTTATTTATTTGGCTGCCTCGGGTCTTAGGAGTGGCACACGGATCTTTGACGTGTTATTTGGGATCTTCCATTGCTGCACAATGATTCTAGTTGTGGCTTGCAGGCTTCATTGCTCCGTGGGAACTTAGTTCGCCAGCCAGGGATTGATCCCACGTCCCCTGCATTGCAAGGCAGATTCTTAACCGCTGGACCACCAGGGAAATCTCCCTCTGTGGTTCTTTACTGCCTTGAGGGGGCCTTTCAGACCTCTCACAGGGGTTTGGGAGGTCAGGCCAGCCTCTGTCTGCTACTTCTCTTACCCCAAGGGCTCTTGGGGTCACCGTGCTGTTTTTAGTTCACCCCTTTGCTTATACTGGAGTCTGGCCTCCTGCCCCGTTCTGCGAGTTCTTCCTGCTCAGGCCTGTCTTCTAGAACGTGGCTCACTAGATGTGCTCCTGGTCTCTGCCGTGAGCAGATGCACTTCTCTGGTCCCCTGGGCCTACTCAGAGTCTGTACTCATATTTGTGAAGTACAAAAATTACAAGTCATATTTTGGAAAAGTATTTGGTACAGTTATTAATAATTTTTTTTTGCAATCTTTGTAACTCCGTGAGCTACAGATGTATTAAATCCAACTCACACTTGTTTAATGCCCCTTAAAGGTGTTTTCTCAAGTTTCACAAGTGATGGATTTCTCCGACTTAGTTCTTATTCCAAGACTGATCCTAGAAAGAGAAGCTGCTTAATGTTTTTTAAAAGTTCCTATTTAGAGGGTTGGGGAATAAAATAAAATCATGCATGTAGATATATTTAAATGGTAATAAAATGTGTCACCACATGAATGCACAAAATTCTGATAACCTAGATTTGATTTCACATGACTCTCTTGTCCAGATTGAAAACCTCTACCCATGTAATATAATTCCAAATTCATTTAGACAGAGAAATATACATTTAAATTTGTTCTTCTGTATGTAAAACTTGGCAAAACAAGAATTTTTGGAAGACATGCCAGGCTTCACAGTAGCAGAATTAGAAAATAGGGAAGAGATGCAGGTGATTCTGCAGTGTGGACCCTGGAAAAGAATCGGCCTGGGGCAGTCTTGGTATAAGCCAAATCCAAGACTACAGAGTTAGTGACTTTGAGTTGTTGTGTTTGTTTATTTTTGCTAGGGGATAAGTATGTTAGGCATAATTTCCAGAGATTACTGTATAATGAAAATAGATTCTTAGTAGTGTCTGTTAACACAAAAAGGCTTGCTATCTTAGTAAAAAACTATTTTTTTTTTAGTGATCGTGAGGTTCAAGTGGACAAGTAGGTGACTATGAGATTGGGGTGGAAAATGACAATAGCATTTGATATTGAAAGTATGACTGCATCTTATATAGATACTTATAACTGAGATTGGCAAGTCAAGAAATCCTATCTTTTGAGGGGTCTTTAAGTTACTTTATCATGGTAGAACAGGATGAGAAGATAATAATTACTTAGAAAATAGTCTCATTGCTTTTTATTAGAATTTTAAGATATTTTGTACTTATTAGGTTGAACCATAGGAAATTTTTGACACTAACCCTTTTGACCTCCCCAAATTGCAGTTTCTTATGGCTCAACCTGATAAAAACCACTGTATCATTATTATTGTCCCACTGTATTTGAGGTACAGTATTTGACCAAGACCTCACAATAGCCAAGCCATAAAACTGAAATCAGCTTCTTTCTTGTCTTATCTCTAGTGCCTTTGGTATTCAACTGGGAAAATAAGGGGGTGGTTAGGTTTTTATAGCAATTAAAATTGAGAGGTTTGAATTGAGGGATTGACAGCCCATGGAAACATCGAAATGAAAGGTCAAGCCTAGACATTTCCCTGCAGGAGTTACCTGCTCAAAGGCCAAGTTTGAAACTGTTAGGAGGGGGAAGTGGAAGGTGTACTTGGCGGATGCTGAGGTGAGCTAGCATTGAGGGCTCCTGCAGGAAGCAATAATTACCGAAATGTGGAAGCATTGCTTCCCTGGATGAAAACATGCATTTATTGGGCGACTTGGAACCACTCGAACTGTCGAAATGTCTTTGCTTTTCTTCCTGGAGAAATCTCACCTTGGTGTTTTGTTGGAACTTTGCCAGTCCATCTGAATCTGGCATTTGAATTGGTTTGGTTGCTAGAACAGAAACCCAGGGACTTGGCACCGTGGAATGGGAGATCTTTTAGCTCAGGAGATAAGTTATGGTTTTCAAAGGAAGTAAAAAGCTGTAAGAAACTATTTGTGGTGGTGTGCAAAATCCTTCTGCAACTGGAATGGCCTAGGCGGGGCCTTCTCGAGGAAGACTTTATTGCAAATTTGTAAGGGTTACTAAGAGAAGTAGTTTCATGACTGAAAAGAATTAGTTTCTTAACATACCGAATGTAGCATTCAACCACAAGGTAGATTTCTCTTTTCTGTTTTTGTTTATTATTATTATTTGGCTGCACTGTGCAGCAGGTGAGATTTAGTTCCCCAACGAGGGATTGAGCCTGCACACCCTGAATTGGAAGCTCAGAGTTTTAACCACTGGAAAGTCAGGGAAGCCTCTAATATCCCCTTTGATTTTTCCTTTCATCCTTAGGTTACCTAGAAATGTGTTATTGAATTTCCAGTTATCTGGGAATTTTCTGGAGGCCTTTTTGTTTCTGATGTCTAACTTAATTCTAGTGTAGTCTGAGATACTTTGTAAGATTATGTCCTTTTAAATTTATTGAGAGTTGCTTCATGGCTCTGCATATGATATATCCTGCTGCTCGTGCTGGTTCTTCATAATCCCCAACTCTCATTTGAGTGATTCAAAGTGACCATAACTGAAACCTGCACACATAGTGGGTTTTGTTATAGGAGAGAAAGACTGAGCTCTGGGAGTCATGACTGCCAAGGAAGTCCCAACTTTTTATGTTTTGTTGTTTATAAAACTTGAAAAATGAGATGAATGGTGGTCCTCATTTAGGTGTTTTGTTTCAAGTATTTTTTTAAAAAAAATTGTTTATATTTGTATTTTCAGTATAACAATACAAGGGAAATACTCCAATAACACATTAAAAATGATATTTTAAAATATGGATTTTTTGCTAGTGGGTTAAAAAAAGAGGGGGAGGGGATTTGGCACATGGTTCCCAGTATTCCAAGCCACTCACTGTTACAGGGCAGAGCAGCTGTTTATTGAGAATCTCCAGGCACTGTTTTAACCATACATATTATTTTATTCCAATGTCACAGCAGTCTTAACAGATGAGTATTGTGATTATCACTTTTCCATTAGGGAGGTTAAGTAACCCACCTACGGGTGGTTGAGGGTGGGGAAGTGGTAGCTGGGAAATGTACACAGAATTTTGTCTGTATTACAAAGATATTATCTTTCACAATCAAAATTTTATAAAATACAGAGGTACTAATTATTTTATTGTGTAGTTGGATCTGCAAGCAGCAGAGCTGAATTTTGTATCCAGGCAACTTAACTCCAGAAGAAGTGCTTTTATTTTTATTTTTTAAAAGATTTATCTTGTTGAAGTTTGGTTGATTTACAATGTTGTGTTAATTTCTGCTGTACAGCAAAGTGATGCAGTTATACACATATATTCTTTTCCATTATAGTTTCTTACAGGATATTGAATATAGTTCCCTATGCTATACAGTAGGACCTTGTTGTTTATCTATTATATATTGGATTGAGCGAAAATATGAGTTGATCAGAAAATTCATTCAGGTTTTCCCATAACATCTTATGCAAAAACTCCAACGAACTTTTTGGCCAACCCAAAATATAATAGTTTGCATCTGCTAAATCCAGATTCCCAATGCATCCCTTCCCCAACCCCCGATTTGAAAGGGGGTGTGTATCTGAATTTTTAATTTCTAAGTGGGTCAAGGGGGACTGTCTGATGAGAAAGGGAAGACAAAATTCTGAGACATGGAAAATATTGTCCTTCCAAGATTTTCCCCTAATCAGGCTCTAGCAATCGCTCTCTGCCACAGAAATGCCAGAGAAGGAGCAAAGGGACCACAGGAAAAGCCAACTACATCTTCCAAATGGAGGCTTAGTGGACAAGCCACTAAGGGCACATCTTTGGAGTTAACTGCTGGTCTGTCTGACACAGTTCCAAAAAGAAACTGGAGTTCAAGATGCCTAAGTAATTGCGTCAGTTCCCTTTTGGAACTAGAAAAGGAGACTTATCGAGGCAGGAGTGTAGATTAGAGCTATCTTCCTGCAGATGCCATGTCTTAGTGGACAAGGATGCTGGCCAAGACTTGGGGTCCATAGGCATTTGGCCGGTGGCAATGCCAAGGGCTCCCTTCACTTTACACTGAAAATATCCTGCCTTTTATTTATTTTAAATTTCAAGCATACACAAAAGCAGAGAGAACATATAGTGCATCCCTCTGAACCCTACCGGGCAAGGGAAACCCAAGTTTCACAGGTAAAGGATGCCCGGCTCTTTCCCCCACCGCAGCTTTATTGAGGTGTCATTGAGAAGTGAAAAACTGGATATATTTAGTGTACCACATGTTTTGATAAATGTGTACATTGTGAAGTAATTACCCAGGATGTCTAGTCCTAAAAGGAAAAAAAAAAGTTATATTCAACAGATGCTTTATTCTCTAAACAAAATTGTGAAGGAAAGCTGCCAAGTGAGCCAGTTGTTGCCTTCCCTGCTTTGAAAGTTCTGGCTCCTCCCCCAGACCCAGGCTTCCTGCTACCTGCTTTTGACCACCCAGGCCTCTTCCCTGCTCTGCTTGGACACCTCTCCTAACCCCCAGTTACCCCTGATAGTTTCTCACAATGTTATGATTGTCTATTGCTAAGAACTAAAGATTTTTAGGCAAGACCTGCCTTCCCAAGGATGATCAATTTTTTTAACTTTTGTTTGTTTGTTTGCTGCACTGGCTCGTGGTTGCTATGCACAGGCTTTCCCTAGTTGTGAGGAGTGGGGGCTCCTCTCTAGTTGTGCCTTGCAGACTTTTCATCGCAGTGGCTTCTCTTATTGCGGAGCACAGGATCGAGGGCACGGAGGTCTCAGTAGTTATAGCACGCAGGCTTAGTAGCCTCGCAGCATGTGGAATCTTCCTGGACCAGAGATCAAACCATTGGCAGGTGGATTCTTAGCCACTGGACCACCAGGAATGTCCAGGCGATCATCAGTATTTTAATGGTGACCTTCTAAGACAATAATGCTGCAGTCTTATTCCTAGCTCCAAGAAGAACCCTAATGGTGAATTTCAGGCTCGGAAGGGGAAGAGAACGAAGTTGTGCCAAGAAAGTGCTGTTGGCAGAGGCAAAGCCTTTTAACATCCTGTAAACGTGGTAGATGGGTTCCCCTTAGTTTGTGGCCCCGTGTGAGAAGGCAGCGCTGGTAGGCTATTTCTCTTCTTTTGCTGCAGACTGATCTGGTAAATTGGCCCCGTGGCCTCCTTCAGGTTTATTGGCCTAACCCCTGTGACCATTGATTTTATTGCTCTGAGTGGGGAGCTTGAATTTGAGACAGGAGGGGGGAAACAGTGTCTGAAGATGCTGAATTTGATACCTCTGCATCTTTATTTCCTCCACCGCCCCCAGAGGAGGGCCAGAGGAAGGAGCTGAACAGACATGTAACGTGTCTTTGGGGAAAGGTTATTTTTAGGGGCAGTCTTGCCAAGACTGCTTCCGGAGCTTTTATATAGACATAGATCAGGTCCTCACCTGCTTAGGTATGTGAATTTCTAGGGGAGGCCTGAAAGGGATAGGGACTAGCTGCATATAGCAGTTCTAGGCCACCTCCTTCCTTACAAAGATTCATTTTATTTGTTTCCCAGCTTTATTGAGATGTAATAGACATTTAACACTGTGTTAGTTGAAGGCATGTAGCATGATGCCCATCTCTCAGATTTTCAGTTTTTTATGAAAGGAAATGAGGAAGGGGGGGAGACTGATCCCAGAGATCGGGTGACCCCCTCCTCTAGGTTTTCCAAGACAATCTCAGTTGTGGCTCTTGCCCCAGAGTAACTATATATAGTGTCACCTTTGACCCTCAGAGGTAGTCCAGCTTAGACTTCAAATTCTGTGGTCATTCTGTTCAGAGGAGATACGCAAGGCCATTTCAGAGAAGGTTAAAATAATATCGAGACCCAAATAATTTGTATATTGGACAATAATGCCTTTTCTCAACGTTCTGGCCTATTTCTGAACTTGAAAAAATGCAAATATTTGTGAAATGAGAGTTCTAAAACTTTAACAGATTTAAGTATCAGAGCCCAGTAATTTCTGAGTCTTCTAACTCATGAATCCTTTAGAAGACCAAGCCTTGCAGCCAGCGGTGGGAGTGAGCCCCACGTCTGAGAGGTATAGGACCACTGACCTCACTGGAGGCCTCCTGTGGGCCAGGTTTCCCTCTGAAATCCACATCATCGTTGTCATTTTGGTAGTTTGTATACCATCTGTGTAGTCTTGTAAGTAGTATTTATGCTCATCCCTCAGGTAGTTTGATAATAATGTGTGCTAGACTTTAAGGGGGCTGATTTTGCACATCTAGAAAATTAATGATTTGGACTTCCCCAGTGGCTCAGGGTAAAGATGTCGCCTGCCAATGCAGGAGACATGGGTTTAGTCCCTGGTCCCTGATTCAAGCAACTAAGTCCATGCTTCAAAGCTATTGAGCCTGTGCTCTGGAGCCTGGGAGCCGCAACAGCTGAGCCCCGGTGCTGCAGCTTCTGAAGCCCATGCACCCTAAAGCCTGTGACCTGCAACAGGAGATGCCACAGCAATGAGAAGCTCATACATCGCAACTAGAGAGTAGCCCCCGCTTGCAGCAACTAGAGGAAGCCTTTGTAGCAGTGAAGACCCAGCACAGTAAAAAATAAATAATAAAAATAAATTAAAAACCTAAAATGCTAATTGCTCAGTCATGTCCAACTCTTTGTGACCCATAGACTGTAGCCCACGAGGCTACTCTGTCCCTGGAATTTTCCAGGCAAGAATACTGGAGTGGGTAGCTGTTCTCTTCTGCAGGAGATCTTCCTGACCCAGGAATCAAACCCATGTCTTCTGCATTGCAGATGGATTCTTTACCACCTGAGCCACCAGGGAAGCCCAAAAAATCTGAGTTAAACATTATTAAAGTATCTGTACCTATTTCCAAGGTCAGATCTCTAAGTTTTTTATGACAGCCTAAGTCTTTTTCTTAAAAAATTTATACATTTCTTTAGAGACTTGAAAGTCTGATAGTAAAGTGGGAATAAGTATATTTACTGTGGAATAAAATTGTGTTTAATGTAAAATTGTCTCTTCTGTGATGAGACACAGGTGGAGTAGTCGCCATGGGAGTCCTTTAAGGACTTGGTCAGGAAGCAGGGAAACTGCTGTCAGAAATACCTGGGGGGTGACCGTGGGTCTATTGCTGTCACTGGCGTCTGGGTAACTAGATACTAAGGACTCCAAAGGATTTCTCTTCCGTGGCCCTTGGACTTGGACAGTGTGTACTTCTCATGGGGCATTTTTTGTTGTTGTTGGAGTATTTACAGTGTTGTGTTAGCTTCAGGAATATAGCAGAGGGAATCGGTTATACAGATACCTATGTCCATTCTTGTTTTTTTTTAAAGATTCTTTTCCCATATAGGCCATTACAGGGTGTTGAGTAGAACTCTCTGTGCTATACAGTAGTTTCTTATCACTTATCTATTTTATATGACATTTTAAAATGTGATATTGAACTAGGGATTTCTACTGTGAAACTTAAAAAAAAAGTCTTGAAGTAACACTTTATCAGGCGATTAACTTCAGATATTTAGACTTGCTGGAGTACGTCCAATTTAAGTCACTTTCCTTTTTCAGGTAGAATGATGAAGGCTGAGGAAAGTAAAACTAGTTAATATAATTACAGCTAACCAGAGAAGGGCAGAGAATCTAACCTAACAGACTGTATAGGCTTTCCTAAACTACTTTTTGGAGATATATTTTCAAATAATTGCCCAAGTCATATGTCTTTGTTACAGAAAACATGGAGAAGAGAGTTTTTAAAGGCACACCATAGAGTAAACTAGTGTTAACATTTTGTCTTATTGCCTGCTAGATCACTTGAGGCTATAGTTGAAAAGCATATATTTATGTTTTATACTATAATATATATTGTCTGAAATGACTTAGGATATGAAGACTTGTGAACACTTTGCCCTCAGCATGAGCCCTAGGGAAGAACTTCTTGATGGAGGAAGTGCCAGCCTGGTTTCCTCCAGCGGCAGGAGCTTTGGAACTGCCCAGCTTCCCTGTTTCGTAGCCCTTCTGCTTTCCAGAGCTTTCCCTGTATGTAGCGCAAGCCTGTGGATAGAGCTGGCTGGGAACTGTTACCCATTTAGACCCGTGCTAGGGTTCAAACCACCAGCACAAAGAATGTGGCGTATTCCAGAGAGCTGTTTCCTTCAGAATAAGCACTTTTGATGTCTCTGTGTAGGCAGCCATTTATTTGGGTTCTTGAAAATAGTAACAGTATGGTGAACTTGAATTGAAGTATATTTATTTTGCTGTCTGGGTAGAACAAGCTGCTTCCCCAGTTGCCAGGATATACTGGGGAGAGGGGACAAGGAGGGGAGGAAACATCAGTAAGCTTTTCTTTAAGCTTGAATTCATCCTCAAGAAGAGGATCATGAAAGTACAATGAACGCTACTCTTGCCTATAACCAAGGAATAGTTGGGTCTGCCCTGACCCAGAGCCATGTCTTGCACATAATTACCCGGGCTCCAAGGGAACAAGTTATTTTGGGAAGCATAGCTCAGGATCAATCATATGTAAGGCTGTTTGTTGGGAGCCTTAAATGCTTGCTTACCAGAAAGTCCTCAAAGGAATTCTTCACCGAGGTTGTGCCAGCTTGGGGGAGGCAGGTGTGACCCCACACAACTCCCAGCCAGAGGCTAAGTCAGGTTGATGGCCTCAGGAAATCTTTAAGCTCAGATGACCAGGCATCAGTAGCTTTCATGTGGTTCTTTGAACTTACCTTGATTTTTTTTTTTTTTTTGGTTTCAATACTTTAAAACAAAAATGACCTAAACTTTGATTCTATGGATATTTGATTAGGTTAGCATATGCTTCCAGTCCTAAAATTGTTTGGGAAGTAACTGCATATTGCTGATCTTCACTTTCTTTTTTTCTATTTAACAGTTAAGATGGGGAGTTTCATCAAGATCATTTAATTGCCCTTTAGAAGACAGAATGCTGTAACTTTTTAAAAAATTTATTTTTAATTGGATAATTACTTTACAGTGCTGTGTTGGTTTCTGCTGTACAGCAGTGTTGAATCAACTCTAAGTATACATATGTCCCCTCCCTTTTGAACCTCCCTCCCACCCATCTAGGTCACCACTGAGCCCCAAGCTGAGCTTCCTGTACTATACAGCAGATTCCCACTAGCTGTTTTCCACGTGGAAATGTATATATGTCAATACTGCTGTCTTAATCTGTCCCACCCTCTCTTTCCACTGCTGTGTCCACAAGTCTGTTCTCTCAAGAACTGAAAAACACCCCTTGGAATTAAAGTAAAGGTAGTTTGGATTGCAAACTAGTATCGGGTCTGTGGCTCAGAGAACTGTTGATGTCCTTGCTAGGTTGCTTCTACCTTGAGGGCTGTAGAGATGTAAAGATGAGTAATTGCAGCTGAAAAGTAAGAATTAGGGAATGAGTAATAAAGACTCCTGTAAGTGGTAATAAAATGTTTGTAGGGAATTTTCTTGAGTGGGGAGGAAATCCACAGATGGAAATATACTTTAGCTTCTAGAGAAATGTATGATTTTTTATGAAACAGAGAAAAGTGCTAAATAATTCAACCCAAATCCAATATTATTTATGGTGATCTGTATAAGAGGGAACACGGGGACACACATTGAGATTGAAATGAAAAAGGAATGCAGTAAACTGAGACTTCTGACAGTTGTCATTTTCACAGGACAGGGGACGTGTACTGTCATTAATATCAGTGAGTGATAGACTCCAGTTAGTTCAGTGTTTCATTCTTTTTTGTAACATTTTTGTTCATGTCCTTTTATTTTTTATTGCAGTATAGTTGATTTACAGTGTTGCGTTAGTTTCTGGTATGCAGCAAAGTGATCAGTTATACATCCATACATATGTGTATATATTAGCATATTCTTTTTACATTCTTCTCCATTATGATTTATTGCAGAATATTGAATATAGTTCCCTGTGCTCTACAGTAGGACCTTGTCATTTATTTTATATATATTAGTTTTTATCTGCTAACCGTAAATTACTAATTTATTGCTCCCCCACCCTCATCCGTCTTTGGTAACCATGAGTTTGCTTTCTATATATATCATTCTTGGGCGTTGGTTACTACTGGCCTTCATTAAAATCAGATCAGTAAAATTTAGATCAGAAGAGTGAATATTTTAGCACGTTTGAATGTTTACCTCTTTTTAGAAGAAAGACTCTAAAACTATAAGACAGTTCTTAAGTAAAGGTAAAATCACGACTCTCATATAAGCAGAAAAAGAAACACGTGTTTAAAGATGATATTTAACTAACTCATGAGAAAACTGGAGAGGTGTTCCAACTGGCTCAAAAGAGAATCTGAAGCACAGTTGTACATTTAGAGATTAGGAGTATTGGAACTAATGTCCGAATATCGGCAGATACTTTTCGGTGGGAGCAAGGAGGATTGTCCCTGAAGTGAACAGAAGGTGTTCCTTGTCTGTAGTAAAGAACCGGTCTGCGTTGCTCTTGCTCATCTATTGGTTAGATCGATGAGCTGTAGAGTAGCGTAGAAGGGGTGCAGTAAACAGTGTACCACTGGACCTTCAGAGCTCAGATTTTTCCTGACACAAAGTACCTTATTATTTTAAAAATTTATTTATTTTTTAGTTGACGGTAATTGCTTTACAGAGCTTTGCTGCTTTCTGTCCAACATCAACATGAATCAGCCATAGGTATACATATATCTCCTCCCTCTTGAACCTCCCTACAGTATCTTTATTTAGCTATTTCCTCTTTCCAGACTTCATGACTCTGGTCTGTCCCATCCTTTCTGGAAGTTATAAAGGAGACTCCACGTATCAGACAGGTCATTCCTTGAACCAGAATTAGTCTGGGCTAGACTTGGCTTTGTTTAAAACCTGAAAAGCATTTTGTCCCATTAGGCAGCCTTGAGGGTTGTTAGCAGATTTTAAAATCTATTCTGAACATCCAGAGACTAAATGGAAGTCAGTTTTAATGAACCTGGTGATTGAAGCCTAAAATTCATGATGAAAACCAGAGCTGGTTAGGACTGTGTTTCCAAGGTCTGGGAAAGCCATCTTTACCCTCCCCACTTCAAGTGTCACCCATTAGCCAGATTCTATTTTTAGATCCTCTTCAGTAGTGAGGATTTTTATGAGTAGTGAGCCATTTTTGGGGAGACAAGATTATAG
>ML663567.1:16280063-16319680 GCA_007570785.1 Antilocapra americana | reverse complement strand
TTTTATTTTTTCAGTTTAAAAAATCTGATAGCTGTCTTCTTTGTCCCAGAAAGTCAAACAAGATGTTATTCAGCAAATAGTTACTGAGTGCCACTGTGTCCCAGGATAAAGTGTCTGGAACACAAAACAAAAGCCCCTTCTTTGGGAATTCCCTGGCAGTCCAATGTTAGGACTCTGAGCTTCCAAGCTGGGGGTCTGGGTGTGAGCCCTTGTCAGGGAACCAGGTTTCCCACAAAATGTGTGGTGCAGGAAAAAAAAAGAAATCCCAGCTTCTCTGTGTGTCAGTTTCACAGACATTTTTAGAATGTTCCAGGTGGTGGTGTCACCCACCAGGTATCTCTGAGAGGATTTTTCCTGCTCCCCTACCAAGTCCTTAAGGCCTTCTCACGGTGACGGCCCTCCTTGAGTTGCGTGTAGGCTTTGACATGCCTTAATTAGAGATTGTTCGAGATCCTCACATCGCCTAGAAAGGAAGCCTGAATCCTACCCGTAGGCAGTATTTGTTGGGGATGAATCAGTGGGAAAAGACTGCCTCTCTCTTTTTTTTCCCTCACTTTGTCTTTGAGTCATTAAAGTTGTGTTTATGTGTATTCCTGATACTCAGATGAAAAGCTGTATGTTGGTACTGTGAAGGCTCCCATTTATTTATGACTGAAATTGTCACAATTTAAGCTTGAAGTATTAAAAACTTGAATGGGTTCTGGCTCTGTATAGGTTCGTACAGGTGGACCTGCTGGGTGCTGGGTTCATTAGGTGATGCAAAGGTGAATAAGGCAGGACTAGAGACAACTGTGTTCATTTTGTGGATCTTTGATGCATAATATGTGTGCCTGTGGGCATATGGAAAGCCTGAGAAACCAGTTGTGGGCCTTCCATTTGCAATGGAGTGCGATGGAATTTGCCTTTTTGCATGAGTTAACTTTAAGGCTGTTTGTATCTAATGTATCATGAACCAAGTTCCAATTCCCATGTAGCCCTTCATATTAACTCTGTCTTAGGAGTAAGCTTTTTTTTAATGCATGGACAAAATATTTTTACCCTTTATGAGCAAACACTCATAATAAGCACTGTGTTCCTTGAGGAAGTTAAGATATGCCAGTGGTGTCCTCGGTTCTTTGAGCGATGGGGTGAGTACCTGTGATAAACCAGGAAAGGTAATAGAGCTGGTATGGCTCTGGGTCCACGCAACCCTCTCTGTCTGCATAGCAGCAGTTTGTGAAATGTGCTGAACTCACAGTGCATTTATGCTCAGTTATCAGAGGTGGAGTATCTCCTATGCTCAGGTAGACAAAAATGGTGACCGTGGACTGTATTTATTTTTCTATGCAGTGACTTACTTCCCTTTCCATTGAAACCCCAAAGCACCTCAAATTTCTTTGAATTTCCGTCACCTACCGCTTGCTGTTCTCTTGTATCCCTATAGAATTTATATTCGCAAAATATTTTCCAGTCCCCTACAATTCATCATACTTCCAAGCCAACTCGTTGTATTAGGTTCATGGTGCATTGCTTAGGGGAAGAAATAAGCCACAGGATTAGCAGAGGCAAACTATTATTTATAGGATGGATAAACAACAAGTCCCACTGTATAGCACAGGGAACTATATTCAGTATCCTGTGATAAACCATGATGAAAAAGAATATGAGGAAAATATATGTGTATAACTGAGTCACTTTGCTATACAGCAGAAATTAACACAACATGGCAAACCAGTTGTACTTCAATGAAATTTAAAAAAAGAAAAAAAAGTCACAGGAAAGATGAGCTGACTTGCCCACCCCAGACGCTAAAAGCTCAGGCTTTTAGAGCTGGTGATTTTTAGGGACTGCTAACCTGAGCTGTTGTGTGCTGTTATCCAGGAGGATCTTGGAGACTAAGCAGAGATTTATGGGCAGAGAATAAAAGGGCTGCCCACCATGTCATTAGCTGCCTGGTTATGCCCGTTATGAGAACATTAGGGCTCCGAATGGACTTCCGAGATGTCTGGTAATTGATTGTAGCGCATACAGCATCCTTAGAAGGAACACTCTAATACTTACTTATTTCTTGCTTTGATTCAATTTTTTTAAATGTTGTCTGTAATTGAAAAGTGTGCTTGGGTGCTTGGCAACCTTGAAGATTTGGAATTTTTTAAAGATCATTATGATCTTGATTGATGATTACTCAATGCTCATTGTGGTGAACAGTTGGTCACCTTTGTGAGTGACTGCTGACTCCAGAGAGCTATTCTAATGTTAAACACCAGCAGAAACACCTTTATACCCCCCTCCAATTGCATGAAGTCTTTTTCTTTTTTTAAAATTGACATATACTTGATTTACAGTGTTATGTTACTGCTGTACAGGAAAGTGATTCAGTTACATGCATGTATACAATCTTTTTCTTTTATATCCTTTTCCCTTATGGTTTCTCATAGACTTTTGCATATAGATCTCAGTGCTATACAGTAGAACATTGTGTTTTATTCATCCTATAAATAATAGTTTGCCCCTGCCAATCCTGTGGCTTATTTCTTCCCCTAAGCAATGATCCATGAACCTAATACAATGAGTTGGTTGGGAAGTATGATGAATTGTAGGGGACTGGAAAATATTTTGCAAATATAAATTCTATAGGGACACAAGAGAGCAGCGGTAGGTGTTTTTATCTATATAAAAGCCTACGTCTGCTAACGCCAACCTTCAACTCTATCCCTCTTCCACGCCATCCCTCTCCCAACTTTTAAAGTTGGTAGAGTGTCTGACCCTTTCAATTTAAGGTCACTCTGCTGATTTTTCTGATGTGATTCTGGAGCGGCATATTTTTCCGGGCATTGTGGCATCGTGCAAACCCACGCAGGGCTGTTCCCCATGACGCGTGGGTCAGGGTCTTTCTGGATGAGGGGTGAGGAAACTTTGAGTTGGACCAGCATGGCTGCCTCGCCCAGCCACGTGGGTGGCATGGATCTGCCCCCCCAGAGGAGCGGCTCCCTGCCCCTGGGGAGGGTAGTGCCTCCTTACTTAAAATGCCAGAGCTGTCCGGCTTCTCCCTTAACCAGACATTTTACAAATGTGTGCATCTTCCTAGACACTCCCACCCCTTGCCTTACTTTTCAAATATTAAAAAAGGACCAGGATAGTAATTAGAAGCAATCCTGGCAAATTGGGAATTTGTGAAGTGGAAAAGAAAACACGGTTATAATGATTATTGTAAATAGAGAAAGAAATGGAGCGTTGTTAGAAAATCGACTTAACAGAGTTGTCGTTTTCAGTAGTTTTTTGTGGGAGGCTGTTCAGAGCTATTGTGATAATAGATTTGTTGCCCAGCTGGCCTTTCTTTGTCTTTCTTCTCCTGATAACCTTTTGAATTATTTCATAAAGTTGATTGTGGCAATTTTTTGGTAGCTGGGAAAGTGTCAGGACATGAAGGACAAATAATTGCATGGTGTCAGAGTCAGAAATAGAAGCTGAGTTCCAAGCCATGATAGTGAGCTGGACTGGGCTCCCCACTCCCTCTTGGGGACCACTATTTCTGCTCACCTGGGGCTCAGTTGTCTTGCCCGGAGGATCTGGCCAGGAATCCACACTCTGACCCTCTTGATGTCTTTACTTACTGATGACAGTAAATGATAAGTAAACTCAAAATTGTAGAAAACTCTTATGCTGCCTTAAACTGGTTTTGACCTGACAATGCTGCTTTTTAAGTATAATTGATTTACAGTGTTGTATTCATTTCTGCTGTACAGCAAAGAGATTCAGTTATTTATATACATTTTTTTCTTTTTTAATATTCTTTTCCGTTGTGGTTTATCTCAAGATATTGAGTATATTACAGCTCTCTGTGCTGTAGAGTAGGACTTTGTTGTTTATCCATTCTATATATAATAGTTTGCATCTGCCAGCCCCAAACTCTCAGTGACAATGTTGTTTTATAATTAATGGATTTAAAAGCTGAAAATTATTCAGGCTTACCTAGCCCAGACTTCATGCTGCTCTGCCCAAATGTCCCAGCCCTCAGTAAACCCTGTTCTGTTTCATTCAGAGACACCCAGTGACTGAAGTGAGTCACCATGTTAGGCAATATGACCTCAAATTAGTATTTTTATATAGTTATTATGAAAATAAAAGCTGGTTCACAAAGTGTAAAGGAAATTGATATCTGTTATGTTGCCAGATTTTCATTGGAGAAAATGGAATAGTAAATTGAACAAGGGTAGTCTTACAGGAGCCAGCCCAGTCCTACAGCCGTATTGCTAGAAGAATTAATAATCAACTGATGGCATGAAATGGACTCATCTCAGAGAACTGTGCCAGATTCAGGATTGATTTTTTTTTCTTGTGGTTTTTTTTTTCGTGTCAGATGATAATGTCTCCCAGGTAGAGATGCAAACTTGTGTTATTTTAACAATATACTTAATCATAGATATTACTCATTTTCATGGAAAGATATTGTTTTCCCCTCTCTCTTTGGAATAATCTACAATGTAGGTTGTTATGTCTGTAGGCTGAATTAACTTAAAAAGAAACTAAATACAAATGCATAGTGTTCAATAACTCAAGCGTATCTCAGCATTTCAGAGGATATAAGGACATTTTTGTCATTAAGCACAGTGCACTGACTATCATGACATATAATTTAACTTTGAGAAAGGCAGCGGTCTTAGAGTTTCTGTGGGCTTGGAACTTTGCCAGTAAGCTCTTCAAAGAAGAAGGTGTGGCTTCTGAATGGGGATAGCAATTCGTGCCAACAGATATTCTTAGGAAACGCCTACGACTGACATTTTTCTTTCTTTTTAAAAAATTTTTAAAATTATAGTCTGTTTATAGTTTCAGGTGTAGAGTTTCCCTGTGCTATACAGCAGGTCATTTTGGTCATCTGTTTTGTATATAGCAGTGTGTATGTGTTAATCCCAAACTCCTCTAATTTACCCCTTCCCCAAACATTTCTCCTTTGGTCACTGTAAGTTTGTTTTCTGTCTGTGAATCTGTTTCTGTTTTGTAGATACGTTCATTTGTGTCATATTTGTATAGACATATAAGTGATGTCCTATGATATTTGTTTTTCTCAGACACATTTTGCTTAGCATGACAATCTCTAGGTGCATCCATGTTGCTGCAGGTGGCATTAGTTCACTCTGTATTATGCCTACGTGATATTCCATTGTATATATGACCACATCTTCTTTATCCATTCATCTGTCAATGGACATTTAGGTTGCTTCCATGTTTTGGCCATTCCAACTGACATTTTTCTCAACTACCATATGTTAAGGGTTAAAGAGTGTTTTCTGGCTCTCTAGATTCTGTTCAGGAGTCTAATGGAGCTGCCCCTGCTGATCGTTTGAATATTATTCAGACTTTTCACATGAAAACGTAATACTACAAGCCGTGGGCACGGAGCCTTAACCCCCAACTGTTTTCCTCTGCTCTCTGTGTTTCAGAGTTTCGGTACAGTGCCCAGGGAGGGTCTCGTATGAGCAGGGAGACCAGTCTGCACCCACCGTCCTTCCTGGCCGGCAACTCATGGGTTATGATTCTGTATATTTCAGGAAGAAATGCTGTTATTTACTCCTGCTGCCAAAGGAATACATGCACAGTGAGACAGTGACTCCTGTGCCTTTCCATCTTTTGGTGACTGAACACTCATTCCCTTAGCTTTTAAAGAAATAAATGCATATGTATTTATTTTATTTTTTATTGAAGTATAATTGATATAAAGGATTAATTTCAGGTGTACAGCAGAGTGATTCAGTTATATGTATGTCTATTCTTTTTCAGAGTCTTTTCCCTTATAGGTTATTACAAAATATTGAGTATAGTTTCCTGTGTCATACAGGAGGTCCTTGTTGGTTATCTATTTTATACATAGTAGGGTGTTTCTGTGAATTCCAAACTCCTGCTTTATCCTCCCCCCTTCCCTTTTGGTAACCATAAGTTTGTTTTCTATGTCAGTGAGTCTATTTCTATTTTGTGTATAAATTCATTTGTATTCCTTTTTTTAAAAAAATTCTGCATATAAGCAATATCATATGATACTTGTGTTTCTCTGACTTACTTCAGTTACTATGATCATCTCTAAGGTCCATCATTCCCTTAGCTTTGTCATGAGCATCTTAGGAGGGTGAGAAGGAATAGGAATGTCAGCCCTTTCTATCCGTGGGTAGATGGTTATGTGTTTTCCCATCTTGGTTCTCTTTGTGTGGCTCAGAAAGATTGTTTTAATATACTTAATTTTAAGATGCAGAAAGTATCTATACAGGCTTCCCTGGTGGTCCCATGGTTAAGAATCCGCCTGCCAATGTAGGGGACACGGGTTCAGTCCTTGGTCTGGGAAGATCCCACATGCTTATGGAGCAATTAAGCCCGAGAGCCACAACTCAAGAGCTCGTATGCAGCAACAAAAGATCCTGGAGCCAAGGATCCTGACAGCCAAGTAAATGAATACTAAAAAAAAAAAAGTATATGTGTTTATCACTAGGTGAACAGGAGTGGAGAAGCAGCTCTTTTCTAGGAGAGAGGTAGAGGGAGGTCTGAGTTGGAGGCAAGGGAAGAGGTTCTCTAGCCTTAATGTGATGAGGCAGTGTCTAAAATGGACTCTAGGCTGGGGGACATTGACCTCTTTCCTGGAGGGACTGTGTCTGCTTTATAGAACACCATTCCTTTAAAGGAAGGACACCTGCCTTGGTAATCTGGTTTGAACCAAGGAGCCTCCTTTCAAAACCGCATGGACTTACCTTGGTTTAATTTCAGTTCTCCATGATTTAGTTTGCAGAGATCTAAAAGATGCACATTGCCATCAAGCAACAAGAAAATCCACAAAGACGCCTTTTAGGTACAATGTGTGGGATTTTGTTGCTGCTGTGGTGGCTTTCATTTTTATCTCCTCCATGATTTGCAGCTTTTTATGGAAGCAGGGGACAATGAGGGAAGGCCTAGAAATGGTCTCTGGGGGCCACGGTAATGAAAACTGTAAATAGAGTGAAAATTAAACAGTCTAATAAAGCTTAAAGTTCCTTTTCAGAATGCACTGGCCTCTTTGCAAGCTATTATTACAAAGCCATTGGGGTCCTTTTTTTGCACTGAAGTTGGTTAGTCACCACCTTTATTGGCCCTTCGGAATACTCATTAAAGAAAGTGAAACTTCATTACACTTAACTGACTAAATTGACCTTGTAGATTCAATTCATTCTCTGGCTTTGCACAACTGAATAATTATCTATGGTAAATTACCTTCATCATATGCATGCCTATAAAAAGGTGGTATTCAACAGACATTCATGGTGTTCCACAGTAGGGGGTCAGGAACTGCACTGATTTTGTGAACAGACTTGGGGTTCTATCCAGAAGTGCTTCTGATACTTGTATTATGAAGGGGCTTAAATAACATGGTAACAAAGTAAGGAAATTTACACCAGCAACATTTGCACATTTTTTAAGTAGAATCTAGATAAAGATAACTCAATAAAGATTTTTTTTGAGTTGAGTTTTTAATTTTTTTCTCTATCAGTTCCATTTTAAAAAATCACAAGCTGCTATATTCTCTTGTGTATTTCCCCAAAGATTAGGAATATGGTTGGTCTCAGTATTGTCAGAAAAAACAAACTGAAAAACTACTTTCAAAGTAGTTTTGCTTGCTGGAAATGGGGCCTGGGAAGTTTTTTAACTATATGAACTTAGTTATCTGGAAGCAACCTAAAATGTTCATCCAAGGAATTAGTTACAAAAAAGATGATATATTCACAACAGTGGAATACTGTGCAGCCATAAAAGAGTGCTCTTTGTTGATATTGAATGTTCCCTAGGTTATAATTTTCTTGAAAGAAATTAAAAATCCAGGTGCAGAACAATGTGTATATTATGACTTATGTTAAAGGAATAGAGAAAATGATGGACGTGTCCGTATTTACACATGTGAAGAATGTTGCTGAAGAGAAATGCAAGAAACTGAATCTCTTTGTTGTTCCCTCTGGGGAAGGAAACTGGGTGACCGAGAACAGTAGTGAAGAAGGAAGCTTTCTCCTTTATATCTTTTTGTACCCTTGAATTTTGAATGATAGATTCTTGAAATAATAGATAATAATAGACTCTTGTTAATAATCTTAGCTTCAGAACAGAAACTGTGGTTATCTAGACTAGCACAGTCCAGTAGAACTTTCATGTTCCGTGTCTGCACCATCCCCCAGAGCAGCCAGTAGTCCTGTGTGGCTTTTGAGCACTCGAAAGCTGGCTTGTATGGGGTGGGGGGGAGGCTAAAATTTTAATTTCCTTTAATTTTAATTAATTATATTTCAGTAGCCATGTGTGTCAGTGGCTACCATGTTGATTAGGTGCAGGTCTAGAGTATATGACTTAGGCTGTCTCGCTGTTTAGACTACAATAAAGTTTAGGTGTGTTTTGGGAGAAATAATTATTAGTTTAGGCTCTCACAGTAACATTATTGCAAATCTAAGAAAATACCTATATTTTCTTTTTACTCTAGAGCTTAATGCCATCACATACTTCTTTTTAAAAACTTATTTTATTGAAGTAGAGTTGATTTGCAATGTTATGTTAATTTCTTCTGTACAGCAGAGTGATCCAGTTATACATATATATTCATTTTTTTTCATGTTCTTCTCCACTGTAATTTATCACAGGATATTGACTATAGTTCCCTGTGCTATATACAGTTAGGACCTCTTATTGATTCATTCTATATATAATGGCTTGCGTCTATCATCTAACCCTCCAATCCATCTCTCTCCTGTACTCCTGACCCCCTCCCCCTTGGCAACCACAAGTCTGTCCCCTGTGTTTGTGAGCCTGTTTCTGTTTTGTAGATAAGTTCATTTGTGTCACATTTTAGATTCCACATATAAGTGATATCGTGTGGTATTTGTCTTTCTCTTTCTGACTGACTTCACTTGGCATGATCATCTCTAAGTCCATCTATGCTGCTGAAAATTCCTTTCACATATTTCTTGAAATAACTATTAGTCACATTTGAAAATCCTTTTTATTATCCAGGAAAATCATTTTAATGGAAACTTTATCCTTTTGTATTCTAACATGGAAAAAGTCTATTTCTGAGAGGTTTATTTTCTTATCTATAGCATGAACCCTATTTGTGTGTCTCCTTCCAGTGTAGGGTGCCGGGCACTTTGTTCTTGAGCCCAGCAGCTGTTGTGTGACAAGGGGACAGTTTGCATTCTTAGCCAGCAGCTGCCAGAAGCATTTCTAATCTGGTTTTGGCAGGAAATAGTGCACAAGTGGAAGCCACGTTAAAAGAAGCTTGAAAAATAAACAGAATGACTTTGGATACCCCTTAGTATATCATTCATATTTCTGCTTAATATTGCTTTAGTTATTTTTTAACTTGACTGAAGTCTGAACCTCTCTAGGGCAGAGCTCTATCTAATTGTCTCTGAAATCTGGGGTCTAACCCAGGGCCTGGAATATGCCAGTAGGAGGTCACTATTATTCTTGCTGTTATTATTAGTAGTAATGATTGACTATACTGCAAATTTGTTTAATTGATTCAGTCACTAACTTAAAACGGTTGTTCATCTAGGATAAACTAGTTGTAGATAATTAGTGGTTATGAATCCCTCTTTTCTTCCCCTTCCTACTACACAGTCCCTTCCACCTTCTGATCTAAAGTATGACATTTTGAACATTCTCTAAGGATTATTTATTCATCTGTTCTGTAAGCACATGGATTTTTCTTGTACATACATCCTAATGTAATCTGTCTTTCTTACAGAGTAAGAGGTTTTCAGAAGGCATGGGCATCAGTGTAAAAGCGCAGTACCTTTAAAAAAAATTTTTTTATTGAATATAGTTGATTTACTAACAGGTATACAGCACAAAGATTCAGTTATATATATATATATATGTATGTATGTATGTATATACATGTATGTGTGTGTGTGTGTGTGTGTATGTTTGTGTGTGTGTGTGTGTGTGTGTGTGTGTATGTGAGCTTCCCCAATGGCTCAGCTGTAAAGAATCTGCCTGCAGTGAAGGAGACAGAGGAGATGCAGTTTCGATCCCTAAGTGGGGAAGATTCCCTGGAGGAGGAAACGGCACCCCACTCCACTATTCTTGTCTGGAAAATCCCATGGACAGAGGAACCTGGTGGGCTACAGTCCATGGGGTTGCAGAGAGTCGAACACAACTGAAGTGGTTGCATGGTTCCTTCATGCAGTGCTTTAAAGAGGATATGTGTGTGTGTGTGTATGATTTTGTAATAACCTATAATGGAAAGAATCTGAAAAAGAGTACCATTATAGGTTATTACAAAGTGTTGAATATAGTTCCCTGTGCTATACAGCAGGTCCTTGTTGGTTATCCATTTTACATATAGTAGTGTGTATATGTTAATTCCAAAAGTAGTACCTGTTTAAACTGAACAGAAGTTCCTCAAGTGGTTAGACTTGAGGAATAACTAACTAACTAACTAAATAAATACATGACTTCCTTTTCTTTGTCTCTAAAGAGGAAATGTTACTTGTATCTTACCTTTGGGCTGCAAAGCGTTCTCCCTGTCCACTTCCGAGGTGCCCCAGCCCCCTGTCTCCCAGAAGGTGTAAGATGCTGAGTGTGGTCCACGCAGAGGGGCGCTGAGTGTGGACAGGGCTGTGCCCAGCACTGTTTGCTTCTTGTTGCAGACCTTCACCGCCTGGTGTAACTCCCACCTCAGGAAAGCTGGCACTCAGATCGAGAACATCGAGGAAGATTTCCGGAATGGCCTTAAGCTCATGCTGCTTTTGGAAGTCATCTCAGGTGAGTCTTAAACATTTTTCGTAGGTGTTATACCCAGTTTGTCTGAGCAGTAGATATGTATGCATCTGTTTTTTTACAAAAAAGCTCCCTTTGAACCTGGCTGGGCAAGAACATGGTATTATTGGCAAAGAAAACTTTCCAAAGAGCAATCTGTCTGGAGTTATTTTTCTGTTCTAAAAGAGGAGCAAATTCTGTTTAAAATGGACTTATTAAAATAATGTTTCTGCCACCCACCTCGAAACAGAATGAGAGAAAAGAAAATGACATTTATATAACTCCTCACCAGGCTGCCCTGTCCAGGTTTAGTCCAGCTAGTGTGTATTCCAAAAACTGTCTTTCATGCCAAAAGCCAGTGTACACGTTGACTTAACTCTGCAAGCAGGAGTCAAAGTTTCTGAGGGGTTATCCCTTGCCCTGAGTGTCAGCTAGCTGGTTTAGACATTGGACTGGAGAATGGATGAAGGCAGGGCTGCCCTGATCCAGGTATCCTTATACTCCCGTGTCTGAGATGAGCCCTGCAGTTTGAATGAGGTTTCCTGACTTCCTCTCATAGCTGGTCAGCTACTCCAAATGCTGCGGGGGCCCCAGCGGTCTTCTCTCTTACTTATTTAAACATTGGCTCATAGACCAAACAAGGCTCTCCCAGCAGGTCTGAAAAGCATATGGAGTTCATAGCACAGCCTCCGCTCTGGTCCATTTCATCTTCAAAGTACTGTGATTTACAGAAACTGGAGACATGAGGAACAGTCAGATAACGATTTTTGTTTAAGGAGGGCATGTACTCTGAATTTTGTCATCTTGATTCTGCATCAAGGGGCTCTTTTCTCTGTGTCTACATGATTCTTTCTTCACCCAACAGGGGAAAGGCTGCCCAAACCTGACCGAGGGAAAATGCGATTCCACAAAATCGCTAATGTCAACAAAGCCTTGGATTACATAGCCAGCAAAGGCGTGAAGCTGGTGTCCATCGGGGCAGAAGGTAAATGGGGTGTGATGGGAAGGTGCACCAACCTCCCCATAGGGCAGTGGGCCTGCAGCTGGTCGCCGATTCTTCCCTCCTCATTCCTCCTACCATCTCCTTTGTCAGCCTCTTTGCTAAGCTCTGGGCACCATGAACAAGAGACAAGGCTCTAAGGTTGTTTGAAAAGAATAGAGTCAAATAGAGCTGATACTTTCCCCTCGTATATTAAACTTTTAACTTACTAGCTATATTGATTTTTAACATTGACCTGAAACAAAGATGCTTGTTATTTTAGGCATTTGTCTTGAGAGCACAGTGTCTAGATTTTAAGAAGATATTGTCATTATCCCAGTGATCTTATTGTTCTAGAATGTGATAACTTAGGAGTGAGTGTAATTTGAACTTTATGCATTTGTGTGTGTGTGTGCTCAGTCGTGTCCGACTCTTTGCAACCCCATGAACTGTAGCCCACCAGGTTCCTCTGTCCATGGAATTTTCTAGGCAAGAATACTAGAATGGGTTGCCATTTCCTTCTCCAGGGGACCTTCCTGACCCAGGAATTGAAGCTGCATCACCTGCATTGTCAGGCAGATTCTTTATCACTGAGCCACTTGGGAATCCTTAATACATTTTTAGAGGGTGTCAGATTCAGAACTAGGCAGATCCATCTCCTGACCCTAAACATGGTCCTAAAGTAAACTGCTTTAGAAAATTGGATCCCAAAGATTACAGATGAGGAATTTTGATGTGTGTCCATATTCCATTGGCAAATCGAAGAGGCCCAACTAAAATAACTGTGGCAAGGCTGACAGATATGACAACTGTGGCCTGGACAAAACTTCTCTTTGAAAAGTATCATAGCTTAAAGATGATGACTTTGGAGGAACCGAAGTGATCGGCAGTGAAAAGAATCAGAACGTATGACATTCCTTAAAAATAACTTTAATTTAAATAATTTTTCTTATACATAATAAAGAGAAACTCTTTATACTTTGTGTAAAAAAATGAGTAGAGTCAAATATGCTGCTGTCTCCTTCAAATTAACCATCTGAAAGAGAAAGAGTTTATACAGCCCAGTGAGTTTTTTAAAAAATTGGAGTATAATTGCTTTGCAACGTTGTATTAGTTTCTGCCATACAACAGTGGGGATCCGCTGTATATATATGTATATCCCCTCCCTCCTGAGCCTCCCTCTCACTCTCCACGTCCCACCCCTTATGTCATCACAGAGCACCGAGCTGAGCTCCTGTGCTATACAGCAGCTTCTTCCCACTAGCTGTGTATTTTACACATTGTAGTGTATGTAGGACGGCGGAGCCTGGTGGGCTGCCGTCTATGGGGTCGCACAGAGTCGGACATGACTGAAGCGACTTAGCAGCAGCAGCAGTATGTATACGTCAGTGCTATTCTCTTAGTTCGTCCCACTGTCTTCTTCCCCTGCTGTGTGCACCAGTCTCTTCTCTACATCTGCGTCTGTGTTCCTGCTCTGCAAATAGATTCATTAGTACCATTTTTGTAGATTGCATATATATGCATTAATATGCGGTATTTGTCTTTCTCTTTCTGACTGACTTCACTCTGTATACCATACTTTAGGTTCATCCACATCACTATAGCTGACTCAATTTCATTCCTTTTTATGACCGAGTAATGGTCCCTTGTAAATAGGTGACTGTGAAGTCGCTCAATTGCTCAGTTGTGTCCAGCTCTTCACGACCCCATGGACTATAGCTCTCCAGGCTCCTCTGTCCATGGGGATTCTCCAGGCAAGAATGCTGCAGTGGATTGCCATTTCCTTTTCCAGGGGATCTTCCTGACCCAGGGATCGAACCTAAGTCTCCCGCATTGTAGGCAGACTCTTTACCCTCTGTGCCACCAGGGAACTTTATACAACTTTTCTATCTCTTCATTTGTCAGTGGACATCTAGGTTGCTTCCTTGTCCTGGCTGTTGTCAATACTACTGCAGTAAACATTGGGATACATGTGTTTTTTTTGAATTATGGTTTCCTCAGCCCAGTGACTCTTAATAAGAGGTTAAGGGTGGGATGATATGGGAGAATGGCATTGAAACATGTTAATTATCATATGTGAAATCAATTGCCAGCCCAGGTTTGATGCTCGGGGCTGGTGCACCAGGATGACCCAGGGAGAGGGAATCAGGAGGGAGGAGGGAAGGGGGTTTCTGGAGGGGGAGCATATGTATGCCCATGGCGGATTCATGTCAGTGTATGACAAAACCAACACAATAAAGTAAAGAAAATTAAAAAAAAAAAAGGAACTAATAGCAAGGATCTCCATTATCTATGGGAGACTGGGGGAGTCCTGGTGAGTGTAGCGGGAGCTGAGACTACTCTGCCATTCATTTATTTTGCAACTGAATCCAGCAGTCTGCCAACTGGGGAGCTTGAGAAGAATCAGAGTAAAGATGAGCCTGTGTTCTCTGTGTTTGATTGTTTAGAACCTTAGCACATCTAGTCTTTAAACCTGGGAAATCCCTGGGTTGTTTTCAGTGACTTAGCATTCACAAGATCTGTGCTCATTATTAACTTAGAATTTATTTAAACTGGAGACATTTGGTTATGAATACCACATTTATAACCAGACATGCTATGACACTTACAAAAACAGAAACTGGTCTTTCCATATGTGTATTTTCCAATAGCTCTGGAGTCAAAGCTTATAGAAGACTCATAGGAAAACTTTATGTGCTGATTATGTTATCTTTAACCTCATTTTTTGTTGTTTTTTCTTACCTAAAGAAATTGTTGATGGCAACGTGAAGATGACGCTGGGTATGATCTGGACCATCATCCTGCGCTTTGCTATTCAGGATATTTCAGTTGAAGGTAAAAGACTTGGGTAAAAACCTGATCATATTAAGATACTTAGAATAAAACTGAGCTGATAAAGTCAAGCTTGAATAGAATTTTGTAAAACTGAACAATCAGTTACATGATTGAATGAAAGATGCCTGAGCTGGGTTTTCACAAGTTTTCTATTTGTATGAAAAAAAGACCCCTGCAACGCTGTTTCATTCATGGGGGTGGAATCATTTAGGACAAGATGAGCACATGTTCAGAACAGAAGTCGCTTTTTTAAATGAGTATTTTTTGAGCTTCTTTATTGCTTGTTATACTTGTCGGTTCATGACTATAACAGTACTTTAGACTTCACAGCTTGAAATCCTTTTTTTTCCAAGTGCGAAAAGATAATCAATTGAAATCTGTTTGTTCATTCCTAAGTTCTTTTTTAACTTCCTCTCTCTCTCATCCTTCACTCCCTCCCCCCTCTTTTTTTTTTAAAAAAAAAAACAAAATCTCTATTGCCATCCTATCTTTCAGCCCAGTCAGTGTCCCATTGTTGTAATGTAATCCCAATCCTTGGCCCTGCCACTGGAGGTGCACATCTTTAGTCTTTTATGCCCACTGCATTCCCAAATATTTTGATGAATTCAGCACTGTCCAAAGTGTCAAATGGACATTCTTAAAATTAGAACTTGGCCTGTTTAGCACTTGAATCACAAAATGCATAGCTGCACATCGTACTTAAGGGTTGTCTGACTTGTTCAACCCTCTCCAAGTTTGTCACCTAACAGATGACCAGGCACCTGAATGGTAAGGGCTGAGAGAGCATTGTTTATAATTCTGTCTAGGAATTTCTCTAAAGATCAAACTAAGATAAAATGATATTAAAGCCTCAGTAATTCAAGCTCAGGAATACCAGCCAGCTTGAATTTATTGAGTCTGAATTTGAAAACTTTGATACGGTGGACTTTTTAAAAGAAATATTTATTTATTTATTTGACTGTCATGTCTTAACTGTATCCTCGGGGACCTTCGCAGCAGGCACGTGGACTCTCTAGTTTTGGTGCCCGGGCTCCGGAGCATCTGGGCTTAGTACCTGCAGCTCTCAGGCTTAGCTGCTCTGTGGCATGTGGGACCTTAGTTCCCTGACCAGGGATCAAACCCACAACCCGTGCATTGCAAGGCAGAGTCTTAACCACTGAACCACCGGGAAAGTCCCTCATACCATGTACTCTTATTGAAGTACATTCCTTTCCTGCTTGTGAAAATAATAAGATGCTTTTCAAAAGTTCCTGCTTGATTAAGAAAGAATCATCTGTAATCATTTAATCAATTTTATAGACGTCTACATTTAAATATTTAAGCAGTTGAGCCCACTTTGTAGAACACGTTAAAAAATCTTGTTCACATCATTGCATTTACTACACTAGCTACTCCTTTTCCCACAGATATTACAGAGGTGAACTTGACCACAGGTTTTTCTGATTGGTTACATTTTAAGTTACTGATAATCTTAATTGAAAACTTAATTCTATTTCATATGTAACTATGAATGGTATGATCCACTAGAGGTTTTCCCCCAAATTATTATTAATATGCCCAAGATAAGATAATCAAATCATCGTTTTTTTGTAAAACACATCATGATAGAAAGATTTTCGAATGACTAAGAAATAAACATTCAGAAGTGTGATTTCACTGGCAAAGTGCTTAAATCTCTTCAAACAGAAGTCTTTTAATGTCCTACACAGTAGATAGTTTGCTAATTTATATTTTTTTATTTGTTTAACTTTCATGGAGCCATTTCTTAAAAACCTCAGAAAATTTCTGTAAGTATACATAAAAATTGTCTAATTTATTTAAATGGCATATATTATGTAGAGAAAGGCATTGTTATTTAGACTGAACTCTTTGAGAAGCCACTGTCCATTAGCAGAAATGATGGGCCTCTTTTAAAAAGGAAAATGAGGTTGCCGTATCTGCTGTTGAGGGCGGTGCAGATGCCTGAGTGGATGCGGTTCCTTGGTGCATTGGATGGTTGTTCACGATGGAATGACAGGCGACACTGCCTATTTATAGCATGCTTTGTATGCCCACTGTCAGGGTTTTGTGTGTGGACTTTTGAGGCTTAGCCTTCACCTGCAGGGGATGAGGTGTGCCTCAGTCATGTACTATTTGGCGCAGGCTTGTAACCATCCATTGAATACCTCAAAATGAAATTGGGGTGAGAGAGAGTCAGCTTTGTTCCAGTAGCCAATTCAGTAGGGAAAATACTTGCTTCAGCATTCATGGTCTAAGAGTGTTCAGACATACTCAAACAGAAATTAGGTTAAACTCGTAACCTTTCTTGCCTGGGGAATCCATGGAGAGAAGGAGCCTGGCAGGCTACAATCCATGGGGTCGCAGAGAGTCAGACACAGCTTAGTGACTAAACAATAACGATTTACAAAATGACTTACTAATCTAAGGTTAAGGGACTTGCCTGGTGGTTCAGCAATTAAGACTTTCCCTTCCAATGCAGCGAGTACAGTATCAGTCCTTAGTTGGGGAGCTAACATCCTCTGCCTTGGGGCCAAACAAACCAAAACAAAAACAGAAGCAATATTGTAACAAATTCAGTAAAGACTTTAAAAATGGTCCATGTCAAAATATCTTTAAGAAAAACCATAAATCTAAATGTAAGTGGCAGTTATAAGATTGTATTAATCTACTTTCTGGTGTTTACTTATCTAACCTAAGCTTTTTTTAATTAATTTTTTTATTGAAGGATAATTGCTTTACAGAATTTTGTTGTTTTCTGTCAAACCTGAACATGAATCACCCATAGGTGTACATATATCCCCTCCCTTTTGAACCTCCCTCCCATCTCCCATCCCATCCCACCCCTCTAGATTGATTCAGAACCCCTGTTTGAGTTTCCTGAGCTATACAGGAAATTGTTAGTATAAGTTTCCGTGTTACTCTTTCCATACATCTCACCCTCTCCTCCCCTCTCCCCATGTCCACAAGTCTATTCTCTATGTCTGTCTCTCCATTACTGCCCTGTGAATTAATTTTTCAGTACCATTTTTCTAGATTCTGTCTATATGTGTTAGAATACAATATCTTAAAATATGGAACACGTCACAAATTTTTGTGTCATCCTTGCATATGGGCCATGCTAATCTTCTCTGTATCATTCCAATTTTAGTATATGTGCTCCCGAAACGAACACTAACCCAAGTTTTATTTAAAGTTTATTTAAGAAGTTTGGATTATCTCCTCCTATTGCAGTTTTTCATACTAATTCCATTGGCCAGAACCCCAAAGGCAGGCTGTTATGTGTATAGCAGAACAGCTAGCTATGGAGTGCCATATTTCAATATCTGTATAAATTAATATTTCAATAAAGTCTTAGAACTTTCAGTCTTTTTCAGGAACTTGCTATTAATAAGAGACATGATCAGGAACCATTCAAATTATTCTTGGAGCACATGAAATTTGGGGGGTTGTGTTGTTTCTTATGGATTATGGGTCAAAGAAAAGTCTGAACTAGAAGTGAGAAGTTTAGAGAAGTAATTATAGAATACTTATCTTGATTTGAAAAGGTCACCTTCATACTGAAATGGAAGGCCAAGGCCCAATTATGATTAGAAGTCCACACGTTCAGGTTTTGAGGAGCTGTTTTTGATGTATGAAGCTTTGGGTCCTCTAAGAAGCAAGTGCCAAGATGGTGTTAGAAGCTGTCATAACCTGTTCAAGCTGCCATACAAAATACCATAGCCTGGGTGGCTTAACAGAAATTTATTTGGCTGGAAGTGCAAGGTCAGGTTGCTAGCAGTCTAGTGAGGGCTCTCTTCTTGGCTTGTAGATGGCCGCCTTCTCTCTCTGTCCTCATATGGCAGAGAAAAAGAGGGAAGGGAGAAGGACAGGTGGGAAGAGAAAGACAGAGAGAGCAGAGAGCTTGATCATCTTGTAAAGGCACTAATTCCATCATGAGGGCCCCACCCTCACAACCTCATCTAACCCTGATCACCTCCCGAAGGCTCCATCTCTGAGTACCATCACATTGGGGGTTAGGGCTCCAACCCATGAATTTGAGGGGACACAGGCATTCAGTGGGGAAGGAAATGGCACCCCACTCCAGTATTCTTGCCTAGAGAATCCCGTGGACAGAGGAGCCTGGTGGGCTACAGTCCATGGGGTCGCAAAGAGTCAGACACAACTGAGCGACTAACACACCCACAGACATTCCGTTCACAGCAGAAATGCTAGAGATTTGTTGGGGGAAATGCCCGTGGAGGAGAAGATAAGGGGAAGCAGCAGATGGCAGGGCACCTTCAGGCAGAGGGCCCGGCTGACGCTTGTGCCGTGGAGAGAAGGACTTGGGAAAGAAGAATCTCATTCTGCAGGGTGGTCCTCAGGCAGGTTCAGCCAGGCCGATGGGGAGTCCCTCAGCCTCAGTTGCTCTCAGAGGAGTCCCACTTGGGGCAGGAATGGCCCCACTCTGGTGCCCCTCCCTTGCTCAGCCTGGGGCTGGAGTAGCCCCGAAGAAGTGTGTCCTCAGGGGAACGCAGGGCTGGATTCGGAGAGTGGCAGCTGGGGCATCAGCTCTGTGCTGTGCTCCCCGCAGTGAGACATCTAAGCAGTGTCTTCATAGGCTGATGCAGCAAGGTGGCTGTCGGTCTTGCTGTTTTTCCACACTGTGTGGCATGCGGGATCTTAGTTCCCGACTAGAGATGGGACCTGAGCCCCCTGCAGTGGACGTGTAGTCTTAACCCCTGGAATACCAGGAAATTCCCAGCAGCGGCTGGTTTTTGTTGTTGTTGTTTGATTTTTCACCTTGGTCAGAACCCCCAGTAGCCAAACGTGGAATTTGCCAATAAAAACCTTTAAGTATTTTAAAATCACGGAGGGAATATGGAAGGGAATACATTTGAGACACAGCAGCCTCTCTGAATTACATTGACTTAAGAATATACATTTTACATGAGGTCGGTGACAGGTTGGGTGTGTGTGTTAGTCGCTCAGTCATGTCCAACTCTTTGTGACCCCATGGACTGTAGCCCCGAAGCTCCTCCATCCATGGGATTCTCCAGGCAAGAATACTGGAGTGGGTTGCCATTTCCTTCTCTAGGCAATTTAGTTAAGCCATATATTATACACATTAAAAAAAAGTTTTTTTCATCAGAAAGGTAAGTTACCCTGATGTCTGGTTTGGTATTCATTATGTCATACCTCGTTGTTGCTTCTGTATTATCCTTTTTAAGCCCCTTCAAGGGTCATCAGAAGTCAGTCCCTGGGAACAGGGTTCCAGCTCCTCTCCTCTTGCAGAGGTGATGCCTTTGGCGATGGGCCCTCTGGGAGGTCTCTTTAGCAAGTGACGAGAACTTGGGTGAGTGACCGGTGAGGGTGAGGGTATTTCCCTGCGAACCCTTTCTCTTGGCTTTCATTACAGAAACCTCTGCCAAAGAAGGCCTGCTACTTTGGTGTCAAAGGAAGACAGCTCCTTATAGAAATGTGAACATTCAGAACTTCCATACCAGGTGAGCACCCCGGGTCCTGGGGTCCGTATATGCCCTTTGGAATATGAGTGGGCAGGGAGAACAGTGTGTGTTTCAGTGTCTCCTCCTGTCTGTGGGGCGTTTTCTGTATGTAGTAGAATTCAGGCTCTGGACTGACTGATGCTTAGGGTCCCACTGGGGAAAACATTGGATTCAGGCTAGGGAGACTGGTACTGTCTGAGAGCATCACGCAGGGGTACGGCAGGGCTGGCTTCTCAGGGACAAGGAGAGAGTGAACTAGGGTCTGCGTACCCCATGTACGAGGTCCACCCTCTCCCTCTTGTCTGCAGTGCCCAGAAGATGCTTCATCAGTCAGCTCTGCAGGCTGGGATTGGAGAAAAGTAGAAAAGGCCTGTTTGAAAAGCTATAGGGAGCTGAATGAAGGAGGTCCAGAAATAATGTGAGAGCATGATTGCCTCAGTCTTTCCTTTCTCATGTACATCTTTTGCCAGGTGTTTATGTTTTCTCCCTTTGTGTGATAGGGATACTCATGAGTTTAAATGGGTCCCCAGCCCCCATAGATCAGAGAAAAGAAATGAAGGAAATGGATGAGCCCCCAGGACCAACTGGGAAGGTTCATCTGGGATGATAAGTATTATTAGGTGTCCTGAGAGCACACAGGTAGGCGGAGCCTTGGTGTTCCTACAGCAAGCTCTCAGGATGAGAGGACCTGGAAAGGCTGGGACCCGCTGGCTGAATGTCAGAGGCCCCGTCTGGCCTTCCACTCACCTTCTTTTCTTCCTCTGGCCCAAAATGGGCCTGAGCCCTTCAACAGTGTAGCCTCTGGGGTGTCCTTCTTCCCCACCCTTCCAAGGCACAGGACTCCCATTCCTGGTCTTCAGTGAACCTGCTGCTCGTCAGCAGGAGCTCATAGCCTGAGGGTGTCTGGGAACAGACGGGAAATCCAGACTCTCCCAGCTAAGTCCTTCAAGTGCTTGCACATCATTACCTTCAAACAAACAAACAAACAAACAAAGCAATAATAGAAAAGAACCCCATGAAGAAGGGTAGGGGAGAGTGTAGGATTTCGGAGTGTGTTAAGGAGTGGGCTGTTGGAGGAAAGTGTGTCCTGGGTGTCTCAGGGTAGACTGTCCTGGATGTCTGTCTGTTGGGCTGGCTCCAGGGACTTGGAGGAGAGACAGAGGAGGAAGCCAGACCTGCCAGACCCTGAGGGAGGAGAGGGGCAGTGGTGAGGGGAGCATCTTCCCTCCGTCCCTGCTGGTTCTCCCAGCACAGGACTGACCAGCACAGGAGAAGCGTGGCAGGGAGGGAGTCCCAGGCAAGGCTGAGCCTGAAGCCATAGGTGGAATCGAGACTAGTAAGGGGGTGGCAGTCCTCGGCAGACCCCAGGAGAGAGACGAGTGTTCCCAGGGAAGGGGCCACGGCGTCACTGGGTGGGGGAGCGAGGGAGGCACCTGGGGCTCCGGGCCCGATTCCAGGCCAGCATGTGACCAAGGGCAGCCCCCCGCTGCTGCTGCCACTGCTTCTGCATTAACCCGAGTTCCTGTTCCTCCCGACTGCGGTTGTCGTGCAGCTGGAAAGACGGCCTTGGACTCTGTGCACTCATCCACAGACACCGGCCCGACCTCATTGACTACTCAAAGCTGAACAAGGTCGTTTGGGGGGCCCGGCATGCTGTGTCCACCCCGCCCCAGCATGTCGTCTGAGACCGAGCCCCGGCGGCCCTGAACTCACACCAACACCCAGGTTGCTGCCAGTGTGCCCCCCCGGCCAGCCCGGCGAGGGCTGAGGACAGCAAGGGTGGCTAGGGACGTGCTCACCCATCGTTTTAGGGCAGGACGAGACTCAGAGCCAAGTCACCATTTTGGCCCACATTATGATGTTTGTTGTGAAAGCTTTATGTATGTTTCTTAGAGCTTTTACATTCCCAGATTGAAAATATGGGATGTGAAATATCTATTTGGGGAAGGAGATGCAAATACCCCAAACCTTGTATTTAAATTCCTCTCGTCTTTTCTGAAGGATTTAGTTGCTGACATATTTGCTCAAGGTTGATTAACTTGTTTCTCACACAAGAGATGCTTCATAATTACCTTGCTATTGATGTAAGGTGTTAGTTGCATCCTTAGAAAAGAGGTTTGGGGGATTTTTGTTCTCTTTTCAAAAAATTCAGCTTACAAAAGTTTTTATTTTTTTCAGCTTAGGAACGTTTCATTCTCCCTTTAAGCTTAAGCTTTTATTGTGCTTAAGTTTCAAATAGTCTGAATTCTTTCTTTAAAATAGTTTGCACTAATGACCTGTGATGGAAAAAAGAAATCCTGCCCCCTTCTAAATCTTCCAGGGGACAGTCTATCTGCCTAGTGATAAGGCCATGTAAAGACTTAAGACGCCCATGACCATTCCTGCCAGGGAGGGCATCAGGCACATTTCCTCCCGATGCTGGTGTGCTTGGCTGGCTGTGCACCTCGAGCCGCTGTGTTTGGTGTGGAATCTGGCCTTTGCTGCATGCCTCTCTCACGGTGTGACCCGGAGCGGGTGGGCTGGAAGAGTGTGCTGGCTTTGGCCACCTTGCAGTTGTCACGTGCTCGCCACCCTCCCCCTGACCTGTCTTCACTGACCATGGGGTAGCACGTGAAAAGTGCACTTGTGTCCTGAAGAGGAGAACTGTGGTCCTCAAATGGAAGATTGCCGAAGGGAATGGGCAGCCAGAGTTTTTCAACTTCCCCAAGTGTATATTCTCATCCCAGAGTTATTCTGAAACGTAGAGACGGTGTATATTTTTTTTCAGTTACCATTTAGCTTGTTTGCAAAATGAGGGAATTATGCTAAATAGACCTAGCTTCATTAGCAGTTTACAAGGGTCAGTATTAGTGCTCAGTCATTCAGTTGTGTCTGACTCTTTGCAGACCCATGGACTGCAGCCTGCCAGGCTCCTCTGTCCATGGAATTTTGTAGGCAAGAATACTAGAGTAGTTTGCCATTTCCATTACACCAAGGGGTCTCCCCAACCAAGGAGTTGAACCTGAGTCTCTTGTGTCTCCTGCCTTGACAGGCGGATTCTTTACCACTAACGCCACCTGGGAAGTTTTTAGTACAAAAGGTCAATAAACATGTGGTAATTGGCCACCTATGATCAGTGAAAAAATGATAATAATTAACAATAGCAGTTAATACTTTGACAAGCTCTAGATTAGGCATTTAATAAGTATATATGTTTATTATGTATGTATTAGTATGTGTCATACATCTGGGTATGACTGTTAATACACATATTTTATGTATATAATACATACACAAGGGCTTCCCCGGTAGCTCAGCGGTAAAGAATCTGCCTGCAATGCAGGAGACATGGGTTCAGTCCCTGGGTTGAGAAGATCCCCTGGAGGAAGGCATGGCAACCACTCCAGTATTCTTGCCTGGAGAATCCTGTGGACAGAGGACCGTGGGGGCTCAAAGAGTCAGACACAACTGAAGCGACTGAGCATGCCCAAATAGTTTTTCAGTCTTCATAGCGCACAGTAAACTCTGTAATGTAACATGCCTATAAAGTTGGTACTCTTACTATCCCAGGTTTACAGATGAAGAAAAGGAGAACTTTGTAACCTGCCCGGGGTCACATATCAGTAGCTGAGCCAAGAAAACACTTAATTGCCACGTTTTATCTCAAGTCACATTCTAAGTGAGATTCCATTCACAGAGTCTCCGAATTACTACTTTGTTTTTAATGCTGAAGCTTTTCTTCTCTGTTAAGAACAAAAAGAGACTTTGACTCAGCTATTTGGCTTTATAAAATTTGCGTAAAATATGCAGCTAAGACTCCAATTATTATATATGCTTTGTGAAGATAACATGGAGTTAAAAAAACTTTGCCTGAAATGATAGTAAACTCTGAGAGGCCAGGAGGCTTGCTTTGGTTTCTTTCTTGAGCACTGAATGTCTTTGAAGCCTGCATGTTTTCAATGTTTCACCATATCGAAGTGATTGTGCTCATTGCAAAACACTGCAGCTTCTGAAATGTTTAAATGGCTTTGATGGTAAAGTTCATTATAGTCATCTCTGGACTAACATTCCTTCTCCTTTTGATTTTTCTGTATTATATACTCCCCCATCCCATTTCACAATATTTAATCTCTTTGGAAGAGAAAAAGAAGAAATATTAAATACATCTTTTAATTTTTTAGTATTTCAGTTAAAAACTTCTGGTTAAATATATTTTGTTATGTTACATATATGTTTAACCAATTTTACTGTGGAAGACAAACACAGTCATAAGAACAAAAATTTCTTCACAGTTTTCATTTACAATATTGTTTCTATGGTTTCTTTAATAATTTGATTTTTTTAATTTAATATTTTACAAACCACACTTTGGCTGTTTGTGGCCATGTTGTAGCAATCTTTAGTGATCTAAAAGTTTCACCTCAACAGGCTAAAAGTAGCATTTTCTTGTATTCAAAACATAAATAAATGTAAAGTTGGTCATATTCTCCATGACCACCTTCCAGATCTGGAAAAATGTATGTTTCATGCTTCCTTTTGGAATCATCTAAATTTTTGTTATCAAGAGTTGGAAATAAGTGCTAAGGTATCCAAGGTGTTGTTTTTTACTTTTTTTCGCATCCATGAGAAAATATCTCACACGTTTCCTCCCAGCCACACAGTGTCTGTTCTCTCAGACTTTTTGCTCAAATTTTATAAAGTGTGCATGGATTGAGTGGTTTTTATGTTATTTTTGATGTTTCTCTAAATGTTTGAAGTGTTTGGGAAAATATAATAAAGAAAATCTTATACTGTTGTGGTTATGTATGGATGGGAAGGTTTCAGCCCCAAAATGAGGCATGTAAAAAAAATTCATTAAGTGCTGTTCAAAAAAGCATGTTAAAAGCTGGTTATATTCTTTTCCATGCAGGATGACCCAATAGGAAATATCAACCTGGCTATGGAAATAGCAGAGAAGCACCTGGATATTCCCAAAATGTTGGATGCAGAAGGTGAGATGAAAATTGTGTTTACTGACTTACAGAAAATCTGTGGGCTCCCTTTGTTACAGCCGCAAATGGGGACTTGTCAACTGAATAGCTAGGTGACATCTGAAGCGCTTAGAGTCCCTTCAAAGTTTCTCTCATTGGCCTCATAATTATTAGAATATTTCATGTGTAGCTAGTTCACAATTATTTTTTAGAATCTACTCAAAACCAAGCCAGCAAGACTGAAGCAAAAGGACTTGGGAAAAGCTTCAACTTTAGCAAAGAAATGAATGCGTTGGTTTGTGATTTCCAATAGAAAGCTTCCTATCTTAATTTAATTTTTTAAACAACATAAGGTTACTTCTTTTTTTAATTACATAGGCAGAAATTTAACAAATAAATCTCCTTAAGCTTGAAGACTCCACAAGGAAAAAATATCCTTCCCACGAGAAGTTATGGAATCACAAAGTAGACGCTAGAACAGTTAGCCATCATGGGCCTCTCAGACTTTCATGTTTCACTTCTTAATTTGTTCAAGTTAAATTTAGTTTCGTTAGAGCTGGAACCTCTCAATATGTTGCAGCTTCACAGCCCTCATGCTGGGGATTGGTTTCAGTCCTTTTCCTGCCCTTTTTGTGAGATGAGTTTGTGTGAGTTTTGCCCTGGCACAGCATTGAAAGCGCCTATACCTGGACATCATTCACTTATTTATTTCACTTACGCATGAATCACTTCTCACTCAGCAGATACTTGATGAGCACCCACCATATACAAGACCCTGGAGATGCTGCAGATAATGATGAGATGAGCAAGGCAGGGCCCAGCCCTCAAGGAATTTATATTACTGTGCTTGTTGTTAATCTTATTCTCTGTTGGTTTGCTGCTTCTGCTAGTTAGCATTGTTGGGGAAAAAACGAGGAGCTTAATTCTAGTCACTTGTCAATCTTCTGTTCTTCCTTATTTTTGGTGGTTATATCACGGCCGCCCTAAAAAAATACCACTAAGTAAGTGACTTGAAACAACAGAAATTCCTTCTCTCATAGTTCTGTAAACCGTAACTCTGAAATCACCGTGTTGGCAGGGCCGTTCTCCCTCCCAAGTCTGTGGAGGAGGACCTCTCCTTGTTCTTCCAGCTTCTAAAGCCCCAGGTGTTCTTCGGCTCCTTTTGGCATTGCTGCAGTCTCTGACTGTCTTTACATGCCCATCTTCCCTCTGCGTCTGTTTCTCTGTCTTTTTCCCTCTTCCTAAAGGGTACCGGTCACCATGGATTAAGGGTGCGTCTTTCTTCAGCATGACCTCATCTTAACTTGATCGCATCTGCAAAGATCTACTTCTAATAAGGTCACATTCACAGGTACAGGAAGTAGGACTCCCCCTGTCATTTGGGGGGCCACAGTGTAACCCATTCACTCATCTGTCAGTTGGTAGTCTAATTTGGCCCGTTTGTGAATGGCCATTTTATCAAACACCTGTAATACTGGGTGTTGAGCACGCTTGAAAACATTCTTCAGGATCTCCTTACGGTTTTCCACAAACTTATTACAGGGAGAAAGGCAATGAAACAATGAAGTCTCAACGTAGAAGTACCTTTTTCTTCTTGTCCATCCATCCTTTGACCTATGTTTACATGTGGGTGCTCTGTCCTTTAAACTCTGCATACATGAAAATGTAGAATTTAGCCCTTGAATGAACAGCTAGGATACTGAAGAGAGGAAAAAGCAAGTGACATTAGTAAATTCGTCTTTCCCTTCACTGATGCCTCCCTGACTTCTGGCAGTGGAGGGCGAACTTGGAACTGCCCTGTTACTCTGCCGACCGCCCTCTTGCTCCTGGCTCTCTGTTAGTCTCTAACTCCTGGGCTGGGCTTATGTTCTGCTTATCCTGAGTACATGGGGTATGTTGGCACTCTGTTCATTTCCTGCTCCTTTGTGACATCCTTGCCTCTTATTCTTCTTCTTTTTTTTGTTTTGTTTGTAACGGTTCAGACAAATGCTTATGTATGAAATTTTCTTTGCAGAGTTGTTTCTATAAGAGTCTTCAGTTATGAACTTGACAGGCTTGGGTGTAGGGCATGCGGTGGTGTAACCAGCTCCGCAGCAGACCGCCCCCCACCGTTAATTATCCTTTGTGTGTTTGCCACCTGCGTCTGGACTCACCGTCCCCACAGCTTCGTAGTAACATGTTCCTCCCTCTGTCACTCTTCTATTATAATGTCTTAAGTACCAGTTTGCTCCCCTCAGATCATTAATCCCTTTGGCGAACCCTTGCCTCCATCCCAAACGTCCTCCCCACCTCTCACTGCTCTTAACCTTACTTCCTGTCATTTGTGATGGTCTCTGAACTCTAAATGGGATGGCTAACTGGGCTGCCCATCCATGAACCTATAATAAAAACTGGTGAGATTCTTTCTCGTCTTGGACCTTCCACACTTTTTAAAAAGCTGTGAAAGTCGTCTCTCTATTTTCCTCCCCCAGTGACCACCAGGTGTAGACTTGTCGGAGCTCATGGCTCCTCCTCTGCAGGAGGCGCCTTGTCAACCCCGGGACACCCCATCTGTCCAGAGCGGGGAGCTCTGTTGTGTGCCCTTAGTGGAATTCTGGAGTTCCGACTCTAGTCATGGATGCGACTTACTTGCTTGTTTGGGACTCTTCTGAGCTGGCCGTGCCCTTCCCTCTGGCGGCTCTTAGAAGTGCACACAGAGTAAGGAATTTGCAAATGTGACTTCTTTGATTTGAGCCAGCGTTTGAACATCAGAAGCGTGTGGGCAAGGGGGAAGATTCAAGACTTTGGCCTCGTTGAGAGGCCTGCCTCTGTTGGAACATCCAAGCAGCTAACCTTTTTTCCACACGGATTTAGTATACGCTGCCAGACCTGATGAGAGGGCCGTAATGACTTATGTCTCCTGTTACTATCATGCTTTTGCTGGTGTGCCGAAGGTGAGGATGTGAAACACAAGTCATCACTCGCCTCTCACCTTCTGTGTCTTGATTTTTTCTTCAGTTGTTTTTCTCTCCCCCACCCCACTTCCCCCCAACTCCTCGGAGTAAGGAGATCCATCTGGTTCCAAAAAAGCAGTCGTTTGCTTTTTTCAGTCTATTTTTCTTTGAAATTGTACTGTCTATGCAGTAAGTAGTATGCCATTCATGTTCGTTTTCCAGAAGGTTCCATGCTGTTCCACAACCCCACATCCTATTGATATCCTCTGGAAATCTGATAACGAGCTTTCACCTTGGGGAATCACACAGCACCTTTTTAAACTGCGTTCTGTCCAGTGACTGAACTGAGTCTCAAGTTAGAAAGCTTAATAATTCAGCCAAAAATGGGGTGGCCAAGGTGAGAAGGGAGAGTGTGTGTTCCTGTGGCTCTGTTTGCTCCCTTCCTGGTGGTTGTCTGGGCAGCTCATACACGTGGTGGCGGGAGTCATAGTAACAAGTTCAAGTCATGTATACCCTTCTTTTTAGACGTTCTGTTACTCTGGGTGGTTTCTATCAATGGCATGGTAAGTATGTATAGGATTAGAAAATGTGCTGTCTTCAGTGAACTTCATCCCCATTTAAGTGAGGGCTGTGCACAGAGCAGAGAGCCAAGGATTATGAGAGAGGGGAGGGGAAGTGGTGGCCACGATGGGTCCTCCTGCAGGGGACACACCTTGCTCACAGCCAAAGTGGCAGATGACGTGATCCACTTAAAAGGCAGGATCCCACAGGTCCTTAGGAGGTGGGAACCAACTCTAATAGGCAGCACCCAGGTTCCCTTAGGAACACCTTCCCTGCACTTAAAAAACCACCCGGGGTGGGAGAGAAACCCTCATTCTGATGATGTAAAAAGAAACGTGCCGGTTGAAAGCATTGTGTCAGGAGCGTTCAGTTCTGTACAGCCTTCCTAAAGGTCAGGATGGTGGGCCCAAAACACACAGAAAGTCCAATGTAAACCAAGTTTGTTCTTCCCTTTGTTCACCCTGGTTTCTGCTCTTCATCTGTGTGTATGTCTGTTCTCTATGTTATTTTTCCCTCCCTCAGACATTGTGAACACTCCCAAGCCCGATGAAAGAGCTATCATGACATACGTCTCCTGCTTCTACCATGCTTTCGCGGGCGCGGAGCAGGTATTTAATGCTCGTCTGACCCGTTGCTGTGCTGCCCTTGTGCATTGGTTTCAGTTATGTGTTTACGTGTGCACGCGAGCACATGCGTGCGTACCTGGGTGCGTGTCCATGCGCTTCACATCTTACCTGGGACTCTTTCTGAGTCTTTTGTAATGACCTAACTTGGCAAGTTCCAAACTGTGAACGCTTTTTTATTTAACAGCTTTACCTTTCAAGTTCTTGAAGTGTTCTTAGTTCTCTGTCCATCTAAGATATTGCTCATATTTCACTAGTCAATTGTGGGAAATACTCATGCTTTAACGAAAGCAAGAGCTGTGAAAATTGGGCCACATTGATTGAGCAGTGAAGGGGGATTTGACCAGGAGGAGTGAACACCTTTCCAGGGCCCATTTTTATTAATGGTTCTCTTCTGCCTGGATGGCCTTCACTGTTCAGTGACCTGTTCAAACCTCGTGCAAGACGAATATTAATGTAACTGAAATAGTGGAAAGGTAAAACAGTGTTAAAACCTCAAAAAATGCATGCTCCTTAACACCAACAGCCTGAGGGACATGACAGGTAGGTGTCCCTCTGTTTTCTCCATGGTCCCCTGATTTTGCTTCCTGCCTCTTCCCGTATCTCTACTTGCAGTGTTCTTATAGATGGGGGTGGACAAGGGATGTATTATTTCTGGGATCTCTATAAGACCGTCACCAGCAAATAGTGATAATTGGAAATTGGCCCCATGAGGGTTTCAGAAGCAAGGCTTGGGACCAGGCAGGAGGGCTGGAAGCCAGACAGGTCTCATGGTCATGGTCTAAGGGACTTGGCCATCCCCAGCTCAAGCTCCCCACAGAAGGACAATAGAAAATTATTGATACCACAACAGCTACTCAGGTGGATTAAACAAAGTCTTAAAGCAGGTTCTGTTTCAAGATAGGATCCCAGCTAACACATTCTACATGTTCATTTTGGGAGAAGAGGGCTTCTGTGAGCCGAGGGCAGTGACAGATGTATTCAGAACCCAGCCCTCGCTGCTTTGGTGTCTAATGTGATTGGAGAGTTCTCGCCCTGTAGTCCTGAGGTTGGTCAGAGCAGCGGTCTCCAACGTTTTTGGCACCAGGGACCGATTTCAGGGAAGACGCTGTTTCCATGGGCTGGGGTGGGGGTGTGGTTTCGATGTTTCAAGTGCATCACATTTATTGTGCACTTTATTTCTATTCTTATTACATCAGCTCCACCTCAGGTCACTAGGCATTAGATCCCAGAAGTTGGGGACCCCTGGGAGGGCTCAGGTGGATGCCCAGGGACTAGAGATTTTTGTTTCTGCGACTCATCGATTTCTGTTACTAACTTGTTCGATGTTCCACAAAGCTCATGTTTTCAACTAACGCTAATCTTCCTGTTATTCCCTACAGTATATTCACCTTGCTGTGTAAGTCTGTATGAAACTGTCCCAAAGGAGTGCAATGACCCATAGTGTGAAAGAGCCACACCCTCAGGCTTACCCCACCAGAACCTAGAACCTGCACCATTTCCAGCACATGCCACCCCCGCCCTGCCGCCTTCTGCCTTGTGTATGCACTTCCCTGTCGACAGAGCCATCCTGTTTACCTATTGTGTTTTACAGGCCGAGACAGCGGCTAACAGGATATGTAAGGTTCTTGCTGTGAATCAAGAGAATGAGAGGCTGATGGAAGAATATGAGAGGCTAGCGAGTGAGGTAAAGGAAACGGGTCCCCGCGGTCTTGTCCATTCCCTCCCTAAGGGTGAGAAACAAGAGGGTGAACACGGATTGTCAAGTGTTTTGTTTTGTTTTTTCTTTGCATTATTCATCTCGGGTAGAATAAAGTAGGAAACCCCGCTAGCTCTCAGGAATTGTTCATCTTGTAGCAGCTTAGTTAGTGGCACAAAGATCATGCTGCAGGTTGTTACAAGCATTGCAGGGCATGGAAGTAGTTTGCATGTTATCAGGGGTAGCAGAAACTCCGCATCTCTGGGGCTGGACTCCCCCAGATGATAATTGCCTTCCTTGTTTTTTTCCTGCTTCATTGGCTTCTGACATCACATTGGATGCGCTCCGTATTCAGAATCCCAGCAGTGACTTAGGATCTAAGGGCCATGCCTAATCCATAGTGAGAGGAGGGAGGCTCAGCCCTGTGTATGTATTTAAATATCAAATATCTAGAGGGAACCTGGTGGGGGCAGAGCTGGTAGAGCCCTCCGTCCAAGACATTTGAGCCTGAGTTTCCAGGATGCCTGTTTACAGCTCTTCAGTCAGGTTCTTGGTTAGAGTAGCACTTTCCACGCTGCTCTTCTTTTTGTTCTTATTACAGTATAAATATTAACTAAGCAGGACCAGGGAAGCCAGGTGGCTTAGTGGTAAAGAATCCACATGCCAGTGCAGGAGATGCCCGAGACTCAAGTTCGATACCTGGGTTGGGAAGATCCCCTGGAGGAGGAAATGACAACCTACTCTAGTATTCCTGCCTGGAGAATCCCATGAACAGAGTAGCCTAGCAGGCTATAGTCCGTGGGGTTGCAAAGAGTTGGCATGCAACAAAAGCAAAGCAGGACCAGAGTGAGGTCCACAGCCACCTCCTCTCTGGATTGAACTCAGCCACAGTGACAGTAGTAGAGAACAAGTAATGTTCGCTGTGAGTTACTCTGGCTCATACTTGGCCTGTCCTGAGTAGACCATCGGAACACTTGGAATCAATTTTCCCAAGTAGTTGTATGTATTAGTCCAAGCTAATGATGCTGTTTTTACTTTGTACTGTTGTGGGAAAATTCCATTTGCAGCATCATTTAATGCCAATGATCCAGCTTCAGGGTTGAAGTATAACCAGGACCGAAGGACAGATGCCCCTCGGTGATGGTCGCCTTCATTTGCTTACTTGGTCCTTTATTCATCCTCTTCAGATAGACTGTGCGGGGCATTTGTAAGGCTTTGGTGGTAATGCACGAGAAAGGGGCATACTTTTTTCTTGGAAGTCATTGCCATTTTCACCCTCATCCTGTGGAGTTCCTTGAAAGTTAGCTATTAAAATACACTTTGGCGTTGAGTCAGTTCCAGATTTATAGTGCTAGTAAGTCTAGTAAGTAGACCCATTAGATTTGAGCCGATTGAAACTAGAAATACATTTTAAGTTAAACCCAATCCTTTCCTGATTTTATTCCACCACGTGAAGTTTGGTTTTTGTTTTTTTTTTTCATTTGAAAGCTCCATCCAGCATTTGTCTGGTCATGTCTGGTCCCCAAGTTTCCTGTAAATGTCTCATTTTTGTAAAACATGCCTCGTGCTGACTCTGAGTTTTCAACCTGTGTGTAGTATCACTGGGGCAGGGATGAGTGGCCCTGGCTGAGGACGGAAGTCTCCATTTGTGCCCTCCTTACAGGTGGGGCTGTTACAGACTTCTGTAATCTCGGGAGCTTTTGGTTAACCCATTCCCGATTGTTAGATGCCTCTGTTTATAACTGGGGGGCAGTTTGCTGGTGTTTTCAGCAGTTTTTGTGTGTGTGTGTGTGTGTTTTGGGAGCAGCTTTTGGAATGGATTCGGCGCACGATCCCCTGGCTCGAGAACCGGACTCCTGAGAAGACCATGCAAGCCATGCAGAAGAAGCTGGAGGACTTCCGGGATTATCGCCGGAAGCACAAGCCCCCCAAGGTGCAGGAGAAGTGCCAGCTGGAGATCAACTTCAACACGCTGCAGACCAAGCTGAGGATCAGCAACCGGCCGGCCTTCATGCCCTCCGAGGGCAAGATGGTGTCGGTGAGCAGCCCCTTGGCCCCGGGGGCACCCCGCTTTTTTTCCATAAAGTCCCTCTGATTTGAGAGGAGGCACTGACTATAATTTTGACCCTGGGGCCACTTCCCTCTGGACATTTTCTCTCTGCCGTCATGCAGTTTTCACCTCTCCCTGCTGTTGATGCCTCTCAGAGACGCCTGGGGATGATGGTCCCCCCTCTCCTCCCCGCCACTGGGTGACCCAGCATCACCATCACACACCTCCGTTCCCTCCTGTCCCCACCTCCCTGTTTCACCTTCTCCAGGGCTCAGTCCTACATTTATCCCCTTCTCTGCACATCAGTTTCTCCCACTCTTCTGAAGCTTTCCCATCCGCATTAGGAAGCAGTCTAGAATCTGCCAGACAGAAATGAAAACCTCCTATGACTCCACATCTGCCTACAGCAGCTGTCCTGTTTCTCAGCTCCCTTTGCAGCAGGACATCCAGAGAGAATTCTGTGGTCCTTATTCTGGTTCCTTCCTGTTCCTTTAGTTCCTTTACTCTTCAACCTGCAGTAAGTGATCTGGCTTCCATCCCCACCTCCATGGATACTGTTCTCTTCAAAGTCAGCAGGATCCTTGTTGACAACCCAGTGGTCCCTTCTGGTTTCATGTTCTCTGTTGCTGTGACCATGGCTTCCTTGAAACTCCTTCCACTCTTGAACTTAGCTGAGTCCCTCTTGCCTGACCACCGAGTCCTTCCAGTCACTGCTCACAGCTTTGCTTCCTCCTCAGAGGCTATAGGTGGATGGTTCCTGGGTCAAGGGCTCCTGACTTTCTCCTCTGTCTTGACACCTACAAGGGAACTCGTCCAGGCTCGTGGCTTTAATTACCAGCTATAATGGCAACGTCTCCCAAATTTTACATCTCCAGCTCTGATTTCTGCCCCAGTTCCAGATTCATATGTCCACCTGGATGTCTCAAAACCTAACACCCAGGAGTCCTTCTGCAGTGAGCTCTGTCTGAGTAAATGGCGTCACTGACCGACCCCAAACACAGGTGTCATCTCAGATCCCCCCATTCTGTCACTTTCTTGCATCTGGTTCCTCAGCAGGTTCCACTGGCTCAGGCAGGATCATACCTTGAGTCTGAGCCCTTCTCTACCTCTGCTGCTGTCGCCTGTGCTAAGCCACCGGTGCTTCTCTTTGGACCCTGCAGTAATGCTCTCACTTGCTTTTCTTGTTCTTTTCCCCTAAAATGCATTCTCTGTATAGCAGCTGCCATCATTTTTTTAAAAATTTTTTTTTCCTGTGGCACGCCAGCTCAGGTGCCCTGTGGCATGTGGGATCATAGTTCCCCGGCCAGGAATCAAACCCACATCCCTTGCATTGAGTCTTAACCCCTGGACTATGAGGGAAGGCCCCGTCTTTTTAAAACGTAAATCAGAGTATGTCTCCTTTCTTCTCAAAACCCTCCAGTGACTTTCTAAAGTATCTGGAATAAGAGCCAGATCCCTTTTCTGGGATCTGACATGGTCTGACCCCCACCCCACCCCGCTGGCCTCGTCTCTGGCTGCTCTGCCCCTCACCCACCTATGCACACACCACCTGCTGTAGACCTTGCCAAGCCCAGAGTGCACCCCTTCCTCAGGCCTTTAGCTCATTGCTCACTTCCATCCCTGAGGTCTCAACTCAAAGGCCACCTCCCTAGAGGGGTCCCTGCTCAGGAATCCGCCTAAAGGAACCGCTCTCACATGCCCCCACCAGTGTCACTTGACTGTGAGTTGTTTTCCCTTAGCAGTGCATCACTGTCGGAAATAGGAGTTTTGCTTGTTCAGTTCCTTATCTGTTGTCTTTCTCCCCACACCCATCTCCCCACAATCATGAAGACTACACAGAGGCCCTGGGAACTTTACAGGTGCTGTCCACTCTTATATCAAAGGTTCCCACAGTGCCTGGCGCATGTGTGATGCCCTGGAAACAATTGACAGCTGGTAGAGCCCAGTCTCTGAGTCATTTGGGGGCTGAGTCACTTTGCGGCTTCAGCTTCTAGTAGCCAGAAAATTAAAGTGTGTAAGCCTTTGTCCACATCTGGAAAAGCCGGTGGTATCTGTTCCTGATGAGAAGGACCATCTTAGTCCTAAAAAGGTCCGGTGATAATGAAGATGTTTAGAAGCCAAAACATGGGGAGGGTTATTGGGAGTGGGTGGGGGTACAGAGGGTGAGGGAAGGACAAGAAGACAGCAAGGAAAATGCCGCCGACATCATAGAGGGGATCGTAGTGGAGCCCAGGGGGCCAAAGCATAACGGATGTGCCATGCTTGTCCCCAACCATCCCAGGACATTGCGGGTGCCTGGCAGCGGCTGGAGCAGGCGGAGAAGGGCTACGAGGAGTGGCTACTGAACGAGATCCGGAGGCTGGAGCGTGTGGAGCACCTGGCTGAGAAGTTCCGGCAGAAGGCATCCACGCATGAAACCTGGGCGTACGGTGCGTCCTTGGGCACAGTGGGGCTCCTGGAAAATCGGAGTTGAGTTGCCGACAGAGCCGTGCGTGTGTGCAGTGGCCCTGCAGGCAGCTGTCCTCGCCCCTCCCTGGTTTGCTGTCCCAGGTACGAGGATACTTCAGGAGATGGTATGGGGAACTTCCTGGCAGTCAAGCGGTTAGGACTCAGTGCTTTCATCGCTGTGGTCCAGGTTCAGTCCCAGGTCAGGGAACTGAGATCCAACAAGCTGTACTGTGCAGCCAAAAAAAAAAGTAGATATGAAGATGGGTGTTTTTAGCAAACGGGACTCATAGTACATTCTTGCCACACTTAGCTACACAGCTAGGCCTCCTCCTCTTTAAGGCCCAGCCTCCTCCTGACTCACCCCACTTTCTTCTGTCTGATTCCACAGTCATCTGTTTATTCCCTAACTGTGAGTCAGACAGCCCTGGCCCAGACACTTATCTTCTGCAGATAGAAGTTTTATTAAATGCTACAAAAGCAACAAAATTTCTCACTTAGAAAGTCTGCTTGCAAGGGAAGAACACACGGTATGGTTTTCTGTCTTCCTAATGCTCTTGTTTTGCTTAGATTCATCTGCTCCTTTCAGGCCTCGCAGGCATACCTGTTTGCATGGCTGTGATGCTGTGGTTGTGGTATTGTTTTGACTCTACGCTCTTCGCTGAGGCAGAAGAACAAGACATCCCCTCATGACATGATAATCTATTCTGAGGAAGGCCAGGAAGGTTTCCCTCACCCTCTGGGTTCCTTTGGCTGTCCATGTCGCACAGCAAGACGGCCCCACAGCCGTGCAGCCAGCGGGTTGGCGTCCTAGCGCCGACACCTCCCAACCAGGCACCCTGCATGCTTCTTACCTCTCAGGGCCTCCGTGTCCTCTGCATAGTGGGCTAACAGTCATCTCTCCTTCACACGGTTTTTAGGAAGATGTAATGAGTTCATATTTATAAGGTATTTCAGTTGGCATTTGGCACATAGTCAGTGCTATATTGTCATCATTCAACATGTGAACAGTTGCTTTCCCTGTCTAGCTTGTGGAATTAAATTCTTAAAGGTCATCAACCAGGGAATAAAAATGGGTCCAGTTATAACCACAGAAGTTGCTTGACCTAAGAAATATTTGTGGGGAAACCGTTTCAGAGAGAAGTTTTTCTGTTGTTACTAGAAAAATAAATCACAGGCTGCATTTAAACTCATTAAAAAGGAAAGTTTTCAAACAAGCAGAATTGGGCTAATAGTTGAACCCATGGGCAGACAAATAAGAGTACAAGTGTTTTCTCTAATAATCCCAGATAATTTTCATGGGCTGGTAATTATTAGCTTAACTGAGCATCACACAGGAACATCAGATACTTCTTTAGGAATAACAGAGACTCGTTATTTAGAATGTGCTCAGCGTGCTTTTCGGGCTTCCCAGGTGGTGGTAATGGTAACTTGCTTGGCAGCGCAGGAGGCTTAAGAGATGGAGGTTCTGTCCCTGGGTCGGGAAGATCGCCTGGGACCTTCCAGGGGAAGCAACCCATTCCAGTCTTCTTCCCTCGAGAATCCCATGGCCAGAGAAGGATTCAGGATACAGTCTGTAGAGTCGCAAAGAGTTGGACACAACTGAAGTGACTTAGCATGCACACACAGGGGCTCAAGGCCTCCTTAGCAGAGTGACAGCCTGAATTCTAGCTGAGATGTTACCTCTGCCTCCTCTTTCTTTCTCCTGTCCTTTCTTCCTCCTCTTGGTTCTCTGAAATGACCCACGACTTTGCAGAGAGGCCAAAGCCCTCACACTCCCTTGTTGCAACCATTGCAGGCAAGGAGCAGATCCTACTGCAGAAGGATTACGAGTCGTCAACTCTGACGGAAGTCCGGGCTCTGCTGCGGAAGCACGAGGCCTTCGAGAGCGACCTGGCCGCGCACCAGGACCGTGTGGAGCAGATTGCCGCCATCGCCCAGGAGCTCAAGTACGTGCTGCCTGCGGGCGCTGCCGCTGATATTGAGCCCCGGGTCCAAGCAAGGACCCCACAGAGAGCTTCCCCAGGCATTCCCAGGGAGGAGGCTGTGGGGGTCTGCCTTTCCTGTCCTGTCCTAAACATTGATCCAAGCCAGGGGATATGCTGTGATGGGATTGGTCCTGTTTTGTTTTTTTCCTTAGCTTTTTGTTTTATATTGGGTTTGTTTTTTCCCCCCTCAACTTTACATTTTGTATTGGGGTATTAGGGCTTCCCTGGTGGCTCAGACAGTAAAGAATCTGCCTGCGTTGCAGGAAGATCTCTGGGTCAGGAAGATCCCCTGGAGAAGGGAATGGCTACCCACTCCAGTATTCTTGGCCTGAAGAATTCCGTGGACAGAGGAGCCTGGCAGGGTACAGTCCATGGGTCCGCAGAGTCAGACACAACTGAGTGACAAGACTTTCACTCTCAGATAGCCAATTAACAGTGTTGTGGTAGTTTCAGGTGAAGAGCAAAAAATACGTATACGTGTATCCGTGTTCCCCCAGCCTCCCCTCCCATGCAGGCTGCCACATAACAGTGACTCAAGTTCGCTGAGCTATAGTAGGTCTTTATTGGTTATCCATGTTAAATATAGTAGTGTGTACATGTCCATCCCAAACTTTTAACTGTCGCTTCCCTCCATCCTTCCCCCACCTGGCTACCATAAGCTCATTCTCTAAATCTGTGAGTCTGTTTCTGTTTTGTAAGTAAGTTCATCTATGTCTTCTCTGTTTAGATTCCGTCTATAAGGGGTGTTGTAGGATATTTCTCGTTCTCTGTCTGACTTACTTCACTCAGTATGACAATCTCTGTGTCCATCCATGTTGCTGCAAATGGCATGATTTCATTCTTTTTAATGGCTGAGTCATATTCCATGTCCTGTTTTTTTTTTTCTTAAAGATTCACACTGACTTTTGCTCTGGTCCTTTGGTTTTGGTGGTGCCCCTGTGACCATCCATCAGGCAGCACCCCGACGCCCAGCACAGGCAGCCCCACTTCCAAGAGGATGAGAAACAAGCACTCGGGATGGGAGCAGGGCTTGCAGGGAGGCCTCACCCAGGCCTGGGCGCTCGGGATGGCCCCATATTGCACCACCCCCCACCAGAAACCAAAGACCAAGACACCTCCAGAGGAAGAGATGTTAAGGCCCCACTTGCCTTTGTCATCAAATAAGTGCCGTTTCGGTTTCATGCTCTATACTTTATGGGAGGAGCTAGCATGAGGTTGAGGCCAGGGTAGTTTAAGCCCCAGTGGGTGTTGTAGGTCCCACTGATCCAGACGCTGCCTCTGGCTGTGGCCATCCTTCCAGAGAGGGGCTGTACTGTTGTTCCTAAGCCTTCTTTCTTTTTTTTTTTTTTTTAAGGTCCTTGCTTCTTTCCATAAATACAGAATTCCATTCCCTACTACTCTGTCCCTCATTATCATCACTGATAGATCTGTACAATTTTTAGAGCCTGCCACATAATGATAACTTGAAACAACCAATAGTAAATGTTTCCTATGATACTGTTACATTTTAAGACTCCCCCCTTTTGACTGGAGGGAATTCCTTAATTAACAGAGATGGCCTCTTTTCAGAGTATCTTCTTGTTCAGCCTTGCCCAAATATATTCTTAAATATTTGTGGCCTTCATGTCCACTTTTTCCCTGTATTTGTGGCTTTACCATTGTCTTATTTCTTATACTTCTTGAATGTTGGCCATCTAGCTGCTTGTTAACAATTTCAAATTAAAAGAGGGAGAGAAACTCAAGCAATTTAATGTTCCATCATAGTTCTCATAAATAATTTGGGGTGGTTTCAAGTATTGCTCATAAAAATTAAGTAACAATTTTATATTTTTATTATTCCTGGTATCCCCAATGTGTATTTCTTTACTCAGTCAAGAGAGGAACCACAGAATCTAAACCTGTATTCATCTTACTATTATTAGTCTCCCTTTCCTCTTTACCTTTTCTAAAATAATGAATGTTTATGCAGTCCTCAAAGTACAAAAGAAAAGAAAATACCCTGCACAGCTATGCACACCCCAAGTCCTTGAAACTAGGTATGTGTAGAGCTAGTATATATGAATTAGAAAGAGGGATAAATGTTCACCCTGATGATAATCACAGAAAGCTGTTGATCAGTACAAGGTTCTTGGGTTTTTAGTTCTGAAATCTTTCTGCTCTTTAATAGTAACATTTGAAGAGCCATATCCTTTTCACTTTGTATTCAGGGCCGTGCACATTGCTGGCGTGTTTTGCTTGGTTTTGATTTTTCTGGTTATAATAATCACAGACTCTCAGTCCATCTCAGTTAGTGGTGTGTGTGTGTGTGTGTGTGTGTGTGTGTGTGTGTGTGTGT
>ML663567.1:16268110-16280053 GCA_007570785.1 Antilocapra americana | reverse complement strand
TGTGTGTACATGTGTACAGAGCTTCTCTTAAGAACTGGATTCTTTAGATGATTGGGAGCCTCTTACCCACAGAAAGCACGCTCATATCACAACACATGCATTTCCTTTATTCAGAAACAGTGACATTCAATCAAGACAAGTCCGTATTGTTTAAGAGAATAAAAAGCAACTTAACAAACAGCCATTGCCTTAATTTAGAGTTGAAAGAAGGAATAAGCTTCCCGGAAATGGATTTGGTCCTATAGGAGGGAATTCCTAAAAGCCTCACTTTGGACCGTTTTGGAAGGAGGAGTCTCCTGAAAGATGTCTATAAACCTCCCTGAGTCTTGTTTCCACCCTAAAAGGGTGATTAAACTGTGTCCAGGACTCAAACTTTCTGTCCGCAGAGACACTCGGTTCACTCTCTAGTCAGCAGTTTGCTTGACCGGTAAATCCAGGTTGTCTCACCTCACAACGATCCTGTTAGCATGTACGGCAGGGCTGGTGAGGAGCGGGGACCGCTGAGGGAGAAGTCATGCTGTCCCTGCTGTCACTGAGCGGCGGCGTGAGGCGGGTCAGTCCGTGTCAGAGAGGGAGGGCCTGGGTCTGCTGGGCTCGGAGTCCCAGCACCCCGCGCCCCGCCCTCCCCAGGACGTGGTGCTCTGTCCAGCCTGGTGCCCTTTGAGGGGAGCCAAGGACACAATGGGTGCAAGCCGATCCCCCGCCTCTCCCTCCCCCATGACTCATTTGATGTTCCCGTCACCGTGGCTTCAGCACGCCCCGGGACCATCCTGGGTCAGTCTTGGCTTCATTTACAGGTACATCACCACTTAAAAATAATGCACTCCGGGGGCCCAGCCAAGAAAATGAAGGCAGAATAAAGTTAACCTGAGGTGTCAAGAGGACAGCTTTTCTCTTGTTTAGAAACCTGTTGGCCAGCAAGAATTTTCCTAATTCTTCCTGTGATCTGTCAGAGAATAGCGATCCTGTTTGCAATGCTTAACAAAACCCTGAAATGCCCTGCTCGTTCTCCATTAATGTCTTTTTTTTTTAATTACTACCTATTTATTTTGAGCCTGTGTCCACTTTTCTTCATGTCACCTGGGAAAGTTATTCTTCATTTTCCCTTCTAATAGTGAGCTGGACTATCACGATGCTGTGAATGTTAATGATCGCTGCCAGAAAATCTGTGACCAGTGGGACCGGCTGGGAACGCTTACCCAGAAGAGGAGAGAGGCCTTGGAGGTGAGTCTCCAGGCCACCTATTGGCATGACATCTTCTAATAGAGGTTCCTTCACTAACTCACTCTTATTCATTTTGTTTTTCTGTGGCATGATGTGTATAAACCAAAACAGATTGTCTGTGGGCTTCCCTGGTGCTCCAGTGGCTAAGACTCTATGCTCCCAATGCAGAGATCCCAGATTTGATCCCTGGTCAGGGAACTAGATCCCACATGTCGCAACTAAAGATCCTGTGTGCCACAACTAAGAAAGAGCACAGCCAAATAAAACAAATATTAAAAAAATATAGCATGTGTATTGCACAGAGCTTCCACAGAGAACATGAAAAGCAGGAGAACAAGGAAAATGAAAAGTTTGTAGTATTGTTATCATTTACCCATATGGCAATGATACACCCTTTTGAATTAAAGATACAAAAATCCAGTAGTAAGGAGATAATGGTATAAACTCATTTTTGTGAGATAATGATGTCAGTGAATTTCCCAGCATCCTTATCTAAGAGTAGATTGAGCTGAAACTGAGTCAGGAAATGAGGAAGAATGGAAGTTGAGACTTTCAAAGGGAAGCTGGCAGCACATGTTGAGGTAAGTACAGATGGATGTGAAACAGAATCAGGATGAGTCTGGCCAAATTCAAGTATAAGACTTGGAGAAACAGAAGTACGTGGCTGGTTTCTAGCTAAACCTAATCATCTCTCAAGATTGCCCCGATGGCTCAGTGGTAAAGAATCTGCCTGCAGTGCAGGAGATACAGGAGACCCGGGTTTGATCCCTGGGTCGGGGCGATCCTCTGGAGGAGGGCACGGCAACCCATCGCAGTATTCTTGCCAGGAGAATCCCACGGACAGAGCGTTCTGGTGGGCTATGGTTCACAGTGTTGCAAGGAGTCAGACAAGACTGAAGCGACGGAGCACACACACCTGGGGTCTTCTCTCCCCGTGGAAGACTCAGACGACGTGAAGAAAGAAGCAGTTAGCAGTTTTCTGAGTCTTTGCACCCTGACTCTGATGAAACTTTTAACACGTGTAATCTCAGGCTTCCTAGATGCAAACCAGCTGTTAATATATTCACTTAAAGAAAAAGGTTGAGAGAAAGGAAGGACCGGGCATGTGACAGAGAAAGCTCAAATTTTTTGAACACGAGGAAAAATGACTCCACTTATGGAAGAGTTTTAGATTCCAGATGCCTCCCTGCCTGCTTGCCAGCCTCTCTGCCACTGGAAACAAGCATAGTATTGTTCTCTGTGTCTTGAAGCCTTGTGCTTTCATATGCCCAGAAAGGCATAGAGGCTCTCCAAGTTAAATCCTGAATGAGGATTTAAGAACATGAAACTGTAGTTCCTACTGTCCTCGCTATGTCGGTGACTGTTGGGAAAGGCACAGTGTTGATCATAAAATGAGGACGATACCGTGAATTTTCTGTGAACCGCCATGGTTAGAGAATCAGGTCCTCTAACTTCTGAAGTGTGCATTAGCTGAAAGCACCTTACTGCATACTCTATGTGGATTCTCAGTCTTCAAAGGGTAGGATGTGGGGACTTTTCCGGGGGTCTAGTGATTAAGAATCCTCCTGCCAATGCAGGGGACACGGGTTTGCGCCTAGGTCCCTGGGAAGGTTCCACATGACACAGAGCAACTAAGCCTTTGCCACAGCTACTAATATTGAGCCTGTGCTCTGGGGCCCGTGCTCTGCAAAAAGAGAAGCCACTGCAAAAGACGCCTGAGAACCACAGTGAAGAGTCGCCCTCACTCGCCACAGCTGGATAAAGTACACTCGCAGCGACAAAGACCCAGCACAGCCAAAAATAGATAGATAAATAAATAAATAAAAATTTAAAAAATGCAAGAGTAACATGTAGTAGAGTACTTTAAATACTTTCAGAACATTGCGACTCTGAATGTAATTAAATCCACCTCTGATTCAGAAGGCGCTTCAGAGACCTGCAGGGCTCAGCTTAATCATTTGGACATCAGTTAATCTTTCCCTGGTGACTCAGGTGGTAAAGCGTCTGCCTACAATGCAGGAGAGTCGAGTTCGATCCCTGGGTCAGGAAGATCCCCTGGAGAAGGAAATGGCAACCCACTCCAGTACTTTTGCCTGGAAAATCCTATGGACATAGGAGCCTGGTAGGCTATAATCCATGGGGTCGCAAAGAGTCAGACACGACTGAGAGACTTCATTTTAATCTTTTTGTATACACATGCTAATGATGAGACGGTTGTGATGGATGAAATGTCAGATAATAGTTTATTGCTCTGGAGTGCATCTTTACATGTTCCAAGACCTTTTTATGATTTCAGTCAGTCAGTTCAGTCACTCAGTCGTGTCTGACTCTTTGCGACCCCATGAACCACAGCATGCCAGGCCTCCCTGTCCATCACCAACTCCCAGACTCCACCCAAACCCATGGCCATCGAGTCGATGATGCAATCCAGCTATCTCATCCTCTGTCATCTCCTTCTCCTCCTGCCCCCAATCCTTGCCAGCATCAGGGTCTTTTCCAGTGAGTCAGCTCTTCGCATCAGGTGGCCAAAGTATTGGAGTTTCAGCTTCAACAATAGTCCTTCCAATGAACACCCAGGACTGATCTCCTTTAGGAGGAAGTGGTTGGATCTCCTTGCAGTCCAAGGGACCCTCAAGAGTCTTCTCCAATACCACAGTTCAAAAGCATCAATTCTTCGGTGCTCAACAGTTCAAAAGCATCAATTTTTCGGCGCTCAGCTTTCTTTATAGTCCAGCTCTTACATCCATACATGACCAATGGAAAAACCATAGCCTTGACTAGAGGGACCTTTGTTGGCAAAGTAATGTCTCTGCTTTTTAATATGCTGTCTAGGTTGGTCATAACTTTCCTTCCAAGGAGTAAGCGTCTTTTAATTTCATGGCTGCAGTCACCATCTGCAGTGATTTTGGAGCCTAGAAAAATAAAGTCAGCCACTGTCTCCCCATCTACCTGCCATGAAATGATGGGACCGGATGCCATGATCTTAGTTTTCTTAATGTTGCGCTTTAAGCCAACTTTTTCACTCTCCTCTTTCACTTTCATCAAGAGGATTTTTAGTTCTTCTTCACTTTCTGCCATAAGGGTGGTGTCATCTGCATATCTGAGGTTATTGATATTTCTCCCGGCAATCTTGATTCCAGCTTGTGCTTCCTCCAGCCCAGTATTTCTCATGATATACTCTGCATGTAAGTTAAATAAGCAGGGTGACAATATACAGCCTTGATGTACTTGTTTTCCCATTTGGAACTAGTCTGTTGCTCCATGTCCAGTTCTAACTGTTACTTCCTGACCTGAATACAGGTTTCTCAAGAGGCAGGTCAGGTGGTCTGGTATTCCCATCTCTTTAAGAATTTTCCAGTTTATTATGACCCACTCAGTCAAAGGCTTTGGCATAGTCAATAAAGCAGAAATAGATGTTTCTCTGGAACTCTCTTGCTTTTTCGATGCTCCAGCAGATGTTGGCTATTTGATCTCTGGTTCTTTTGTCTTTTCTAAAACCAGCTTGAACATCTGGAAGTTCATGGTTCATGTATTGCTGAAGCTTGGCTTGAAGAATTTTAAGCGTTACTTTACTAGCGTGTGAGATGAGTGCAATTGTGCAGTAGTTTGAACATTCTTAGGCATTGCCTTTCTTTGGGATTGGAATGAAAAGTGACCTTTTCCAGTCCTGTGGCCACTGCTGAGTTTTCCAAATTTGCTGGCATATTGAGTGCAGCACTTTCACAGCATCATCTTTTAGGATTTGAAATAGCTCCACTGGAATTCCATCACCTCCACTAGCTTTGTTGATAGTGATGCTTCCTAAGGCCCACTTGATTTCACATTCCAGGATGTCTGGCTCTAGGTGAGTGATCACACCATCATGATTATCTGGGTCATGAAGATCTTTTTGTACAATTCTTCTATGTATTCTTGCCACCTCTTCTTAATATCTTGTGCTTCTCTTAGGTCCCTACCATTTCTGTCCTTTATCAAGCCCATTTTGGCATGAAATGTTCCCTTGGTATCTCTCATTTTCTTGAAGAGATCTCTAGTCTTTCCCATTCTATTGTTTTCCCCTATTTCTTTGCATTGATTGCTGAGGAAGGCTTTCTTATCTCTGCTTTCTATTCTTTGGAACTCTGCATTCAAATGGGTATAGCTTTCCTTTTCTCCTTTGCTTTTCGCTTCCCGTCTTTTCACAGCTATTTGTAAGGCCTCCTCAGACAGCCATTTTGCTTTTTTTGCATTTATTTTTCGTGGGGATGGTCTTGATTCCTGTCTCCTGTAGAATTTCATGAACCTTCATCCATAGTTCATCAGGCATTCTGTCTATCAGATGTAGTCCTTTAAATCTATTTCTCACTTCCACTGTATAGTCATAAGGGATTTGATTTAGGTCGTACCTTTATGATTTAGTCTGTGATAACACTGGCTTCTATTTCATCTTCAGAGAACTGAGAAATTGCTGGAAACCATCGATCAACTTCACCTGGAGTTTGCTAAGAGAGCAGCTCCTTTCAACAACTGGATGGAAGGCGCCATGGAGGATCTTCAAGACATGTTCATTGTCCACAGCATTGAAGAGATCCAGGTAACTGAACACAGCTCTGTATTCCCACTATTAGAAATGAATCATAATTTCAAAAGAGTTCTCTCTTTTGTTTTGTCTCATTTTTTAATTAAGAAAAATGTGGCTGAGGACATCCCTGGTAGTCTAGTGGTTAAGACTCCAAGCTTCCACTCTAGGAAGCAGGAGTTTGCTCCCTAGTCTGGAAACTAAGATTCTGCATGCTGTGCAGCGAGGCCCCCAAAATACATGCATATATAGGGCTAGAAAGCCCAGTGTACCCTTTGACCTTTAGCTTAAAAATGTGTATACTACTTTTTGCTGCAGCTAAATTAGCATCAGCCAAATTAAGGAGAATATGTCTGAAAGGGTATGTTCTTTAAAATAGAATGTGAAATCATAGGAGCAGAATAGACATATATGCTCTTGGACTTAGTCATAGCAAATTATGAGTTTATTGGCTGCCAAGTTACCTACTTTGCAATGTTTGCATTTACTGTTCTATAGAAAAATTCTATAGAAGTCTATAGAATTTCACCAGACCATAAAGCATAAAAAAAAAAAACCCCTAGAAATCAGCACCTGCCACCTCCCACAATCTGAAATGTTTGCTTTTGATCTCTTCTGGAGCATCAGAGTTACAAATAAGACTTAAAAGTGATTTAGGGAGGTAAGTTCCTCTCAAATAGCCAGGACCCAATTTATTTAGAGACTATTTGATATATAATGGAATATGAAGAGAAAATACTGTTAGATTCTTTTTTCTTTAAAATAGATAGAAAAAAAAATAAAATAGAGCATTAATAATCTAGATATAAAGGAAATAGTGAAGGTTGGGATTTGAACCCAACCAAGGAGCAGGAGTTACTATAAAGGAGCGTTCTACAAGAGTTTGTACCTGGTTGTAAGGGGAAAGAAATTACTTCCTTGAACATGGCCTTTGTCTTCTGAAAGAAGCCATGACAGTGTTTCTTGCATGCACTCTTAAGCAGAGGTTGGCAATCTAAAATCGTTTTTGGAATAAGTGAAACATCAAAATATGCCTTGGAAGCCATACTTGATGCAGGAGGTAGTCTCTTCATTTAGTGAAAGAAGCTGGCAGCTGATGGGTTGCAGCATTTGTTCTGAGTGTTAGCATCACCCTGGAAGGTGGTCCCCGTGGCATCTACATACAACTGAACATAAGGAGCTGCTGTATTACATGTTAGGGTCCAAGGATAGGGTTGTTAAGCAGAGGCTTTGTAAAGCCGGGAGGGGAATGAGTTGGTTACTGTGGCCTTTTCTTTTGCAGATAAGGGATGTACTTCCTGGTGGTCTGTAGGTATAAAGGCAGCAAATGTTAGGTTCCTTTTGAGAGGCTAAGGGTAAATAAACCCTGGTCATTAGGAAGGGCAGCTAACTTAAGTTCTGTATGCTGCTGGTGAGTAAGACCTAAACAATAGCTGAGCATCATGATTAAATCAATTGTGATTTTTAAAAGAAGAAAACAATTATTTTTTAAAGACTTTGGATTAATAGACACCAGTGAGTCATCAGGAGGTCCCCCCCATTTCGATGAACTTGACTTTTGTGTACCAGAGAGCTTCTCTGAGACATTCCGAATTTGTCACCCACTGGAGAATCCTGTGGTTGTAAAGTTATTTATATGCCTGCTGAAGGGAATAGCAAACCTGTAAAATTCACTCTGAAGCAAGTCTGGTTTTCTCCGCTTGTCTCTGGCTTAGAGCTTGATCACTGCCCATGAGCAGTTCAAGGCCACGCTGCCCGAGGCCGACGGCGAGCGGCAGTCCATCCTGGCCATCCAGAACGAGGTGGAGAAGGTGATCCAGAGCTACAGCATCAGGATCAGCTCAAGCAACCCCTACAGCACTGTCACCGTGGACGAGATCCGGTCCAAGTGGGACAAGGTAGGTGATGAGGGTCCAGGGGTGGGCAAGGAGGGCGTGGGGTGAGGCTGGTGTTCTCAAGCTGAGGTGGAGAGAAGATGTGAACCCCTGAGGAAGCTAGGGTGACTCCCTGGTGATCAGAGTTGTCCTTCACCCCAAATTTCACAGCTGTGTTAAAAGAGAAACTGAGGCATAGTAGCAATTTCAAGGTTTTTTTGAGCAAAAGTCAGTTCGAACTGGGCTGCATCCAATCTAGCAGACAGAAGGGAGCTCCAAGGAGCTGTACAAAATGAAAGACTTTTATAGGCAGAAAAGGGTAGGAACAAGGAAGTTACATGGCCAAAAAAAGAAGGTTGGTTATTGCACGGTGACTTCCCTTTAGGGGTCTACCTGGCAGATGGTCTCACTGGTGCTGATCAGGTGATTCCTGATTGACTAGTTTTTAAGATTCCATTTCTGGGAGATCGGAAACTGGATTTAAAGTCTAGGTCTGGTGGAGTGGGATTTAGCATAAGCGACTCTATTTTGGGCCTGTTGTCTTGTTTCTCACAGATGAAATATGTTGCGCTCTTCAATACTTAAATACATTTAGCAGTTTCTGTGATCTGTAAGTAGAAATGATTGTCCTTAAGGAAAATCTTATCAGTGTTAGCAAACTCAATACAGGTGATGATACTAAAACTGTTTTTAAAACCCCACATGACATTTTGGTGGAATCCATTTTCTGCTAGTACTTCATCAAAGATTTTTCAGAATATGGGATAGACATGTCCCAAGTGTGTGTGAATTTAAAATGTGGGAAAATTACTTAGGAAACTATATGTGGGGAACAAAAGAACTCCCTGCTAATTTACTGCCACTTATATTTTGGGAAACTGTACAGATTTAATTATAGTCCATTGGGATCATTTGAGCCCTTTTATCTCATTCTTAAGAAAGATTTATTTTCCTGGTTTAAATTGTAGCACGGTTATCTTAGTTGACTGCTAAGTCTTCAGTGGAGAAGTCCACCAGGTGGATTTGAGGTGGCTTGCTGTAAAAACACACATAACAACTGTTTAGTTATAAACCATGCAAAAGAGGAGGTAAAGAAACAGGTATGGGAAAGACAGTGTTAAACTGAGAGACAGTTAGTTCTGGTTTCTGACCTTAAAATTAGCTCTGGTGTTCTGACAGTCAGAGTTAAAAGGAAACCGTGTTGAGCTGAGTAGTTTTTTTAGGGAGAAAAAGGGAAATAAGTCATTTTCTTTTCTTAAAATTCATTTATTTTTTAATTGAAGGATAATTGCTTTACAGAATTTTGTTGTTTTCTGCCAAATATCAACATGAATCTGCCACAGGTATATATATGTCCCCTCCCTCTTGAGCCTCCCTCCCTTAAAGTGAGACAAACTTTTCTCCCATCACTAAGTCATGAAGCAAAATTTGCCAGAGGGAGTTTTGTAAAAGGGACATTGAATAGTAAAGTCTTTTAGCCAATACACACAGAAAAAGGCTTCTGAAGTAGCTCGTTGGTCTGTGGATTCAAAGAGAACTCAGGCATAGCATAAAATGTAAATCACAGGGTACAAATGGAATGGAAAAAAATGTCGGCCAGGTGGGATCCTGCCAGGTGGGATCCTTTCCGGTGGGCCAACATTATACAGGGTTGAGCTCATGATCCTGGCAGGGGTTCCCAACTTTTTTTGTGTCTTAGATCCCTTTGGTAGTCCAGGGAAGCCCGTGGATCCCTTCTGATAAAAATATGTATAAATTCATAAAAAATATTAAAAGTTACAAAGCAAATAAATTACATTGAAAAATAGTTATTAAAATATATATGTGTATAACTGAATCACTTTGCTATACAACTGAAATTAGCACATTATAAATCAACTAAACTTCAATAAAAAATAAATATTAAAAAAGACAAAAAAATATATATATGTATTTTTAAAGTTGGAATATACTACCACACTTTAAACTAAGATCTAATAGCAGATCTCGTAAATGTGAGTAGTGATGAGTGTCCATCATATTTTGAGAGGTAGGCAGTAACTAATGTCTATAAGAATGTGATTTCTGTTGTGATAAAGTCACAGTGGACTTGGTGTCCATATTCATAATCGAAGGAAATGCTCATTTTCCACTGGAGCTGGGGAAAATAAGGATGTCCGTTTGGGTTCATTCAAGTTGACAAATCCAGCCCTGCAACCCGCACCCCCGCCCCCCTCACCTGGGTTAGTGCTGCAGGCCGGGAACCTCAGGCTGAACAAATGGTCAGCGTCCCTCATGCAGACTTAGCCTTTTAGCAGGCCCTGGTGGCCCTGGGGGCAATCAAGGCTAGACTGAGCTCCCCCTTTAGTCCCTAAAGTAGGGAGCGCACTCCCCTTCCTCCCCCTCCCCCTCCTTCTCCTCCCCTCCTCTCCCACTCTGCTCCCACCCCTGCCGTCCACCCACCACCACCTATCTTGGTCACTCCTCCTGGACCACCACTGGCCTCTAACCCCTGTTGCCCTCGAATCCTGGCAGGTGAAGCAGCTCGTGCCCATCCGGGACCAGTCCCTGCAGGAGGAGCTGGCCCGCCAGCATGCCAACGAGCGTCTGCGGCGCCAGTTCGCCGCACAGGCCAACGCCATCGGGCCCTGGATCCAGAACAAGATGGAGGTGGGTTGGTGCTTCAGAGAGAGCATGTCACAGCCTCCAAATCGGTCCCCAAGCTGCCACAACGACCACCCTCCACTCAGTGCTGTGAGAACGCTGTCCACATCACCTGGGTCTTACTCTGGGTGGCCCCTGGGCTGTTGTAGCCTGTGCATCAGTTTAGGGGGATTGGGGTGAGGGTGGGGTGTTGGGGGAGGGTGCACACACGCCAAAGGCAGGCGAGGCTGTTCTCGCTGTCCTTCATTCATCTTTTCGTTAAAAATGGTGATGGGTCTCCTTCTCAGGTTTCAGCCTCTGCAGGACCTAGATTTTAAACCATCCATCCCTAAGGAGGGTGCGTGAAGAGTCACAAATACTTGGCATTTGCAGAACCTTTAAGGAAAAGTAATCTTTGAATGACACTGATTTCTGGGTTCATTTTATTACCAACAACAGGCAAGAGACATTTATTGACCTACTGTTTTTTTCTCTGAGTCCCCCCTTTTGGTGATAAAATGTTAGCTTCTTAAAGAGAAGGACGTCTAAAAATCTAGGAAATTCTTTTGACCGCTGATGAAGCATCCAGTGGTCTGAAATCTCTCTGGCAGCTACATTCCTGGAGACCATCCCCTGGTCTCCTCGAAAAGAGGCAGCTCCAGGCATCTGTCTTCATTGGAAAAGGCTGAAAGGCCTCCTTTCTTCATGGGTCTTGGTTGATTTTTTCTTTTCCTGTTCTCTAGATAGATTAGAACTGGGGCTCCTTCATGCTGTGGTACTGCCCTATTTCCTACTTCATCTGAAAAATAAGTGACTTTGGCTGCCGCCTAAAATGCTGGCGTAGCTGGCATCAGAAGCAGAACCAGGAAGGATGCCGCCCACATAGTCACTCGAGACACCGGCTCACCTTGTCCTCCTCCCCTGCTCTTGCCTCCCCCAGGAGATTGCCCGGAGCTCCATCCAGATCACGGGAGCCCTGGAGGACCAGATGAACCAACTGAAGCAGTATGAGCACAACATCATTAACTACAAGAACAACATCGACAAGCTGGAAGGCGACCATCAGCTCATCCAGGAGGCCCTGGTCTTTGACAACAAGCACACGAATTACACCATGGAGGTACAGCTGCCGCACAGGCCTGTGGTGCCCTGGTGTCTGCTTGTGACCATTTTACCTAGTCAGGGTGTTTCCCACCCACGTTTGTCTCTATCTGTTCCTGTTTCGTTCTACAAGTATGAAAGTGAGGGATCATTAAGCCTTTACTGTCACTTTATGTGAAACAGTCTTGTGAACTAGATCAAGCAGTTTGTGTGGGTGATCAGTCGCTCAGTCATGTCCAACTCTTTGCAACCCCATGGACTATAGCCTGCCAGGCTCCTCTGTCCATGGGATTGCCAAGTCAAGAATACTGGACTGGGTTGCCGTTTCCTTCTCCAAGGGATCTTCCTGACCCAGAGATTGAACCCACGTCTCTTGCATCTCCTACATCGGCAGGCAGAGTCTTAACCACTAGCGCCACCTAAGCAGCTCAGATCAAGTGCTATTATACTTTTTTTTTTAAATTTTTTTATTTTTTATTATTGTTTTTGCCATACATTGTCACGATATCACCATGGGTTTACATACGCTTCCCCTCCGGGTCCCCCCTCCCTCCTCCCTCCCCC